>JASDQU010012614.1:19103-95057 GCA_032191745.1 Picea mariana
TTTTAATCTCTTCCAAGAGACCATCAATATTATACAAGATATGAACAACATAAATAATTAAAATCAGTCACACATAAGATATACACAGAGACAAATTTTAATGAGGAAAACCATAAAGGGAGAAAACCTCTTTTTCTTCAAATGATAGGCAGTCTTTTAAGTTTTGTAGCTCATCTAACTTTGAGCACCAACTCAAAATGAGGCTACCACCTTAGTTTTACAAGATACAACTTGCTGAGAGCACCAACTCTCTAGTTTCTCTAGCACCCACTAGAAGGAAGCACCAACTCCCTGAGTGTTCTAGCACCAACTGGATGAAAGCACCTACTTCCACTTATACAAGCACCAAATTGCATAAAAAAAACTTTGTGTTTTCCCAAGCACCACCCTGCCCCCCTGTTTTCTAGCCACAACTAGATGAAAGCTTCAACTTCCAGTACTCAAGCACCAAATTGAATAACAAAGGACTACAATCCTCCCTAGCACCACCCTACCTCCCTAGTTATAAATAAATGATTGAATAAAAAAAAATACATATATATGAATTATTACCACTTCTTTTGTGTTCTTCACTTCTTCTCTACTTCACTATTCTTCTGTTATGTTCATACTTGAATTGAATTGTTGTCTCTTTCTATCTGTTCTTTCTTTGTTCCTCTCAAGCTCTTCGGTATCTGTTCATTCTCCTCTCTTCACTTTTTTCTGTTTTGTTCAGCTTTTGTTTCTCATCTCTGAGTTTGATCTCACACTGTGCATACTATGATTTTTCTTTCTCCCAGTTCAAATCATTTTTCAGTGAGAACAACCAACCTCACACAGTCACAACATTTACCTTTTATTCTCTCCACCAATTTAGTTACACCTCAAATCTCCAAAGAAACACATCAGCAACTGAATCGCCAAACACCCAAGAACTATGATTTAGTTTTGCTAACTGAATCATAACTGAACAATTAACCGTGAAGTGAAACAGTAGCCCTTCAATCAAAATCCCAATTAATCAGCACCATTGGATTACACCCGAAGGGTCTCTCATTTATCCCATATGCCCATTAGCTATGACCGAGTGCTAAACAGAAATCGATTTCACAATTTCTCGTTTCGTAATTCTTGTAATGAGACATCTCGACTCTCCCATGTCACGATCTACGAAATGGAGCATAGCTTCTAGCTCCTTCCCTCTTGTGACCACTGGCTATGACCAAGCGCTTATTCATAAACTGCTTCACGATTCATGATTTCGGGGATCTTGGTGGTTTCTCGACTCTCCCAAGTCGTGATATCCGAAATGGGGCTTAGCAATGTGCTAGCTCCTCCCTTCATCCTTCGATGACGTGACCTTGGCTATAACCATGGGCCAAACATTCAAGCACTTTTCTTATTAAATCAATGGTCCAGAACTTTGGTGATCCGATGGTCTAGATCATTTCGTGACTTCGCATGTCGCGAGTTCTTGTGTCATATTCCTTTGACTCCTCCAATGTGCAAGTCATCGAAATGCCAATTACTCACCATGTGTCCTCTGGATTCAACGGCCAGGATTTTCATCACGATTTATTATTTCTTGGAGTTGGTGGTTAGCTCACCTCTATTAACCTGATTCACAAATTTGCGAAAGTCCTCGTCTGCTACCACGTGTCCTTTAGATCAAACGGTCCCCCTGCTTTCAAGACTTTGTAAGCCCGCTTCACCTTGCACTTAAAGATCATTCTCGTTCTTCTATATCCAATGAAGTTCGGTCCTTCTGCTCAGATATGACACCTGAGATCTTTTCTCCTCTTCTGCGCACTCCTCTTGTCTAAATTTAGATTTGACAGCCATCGGGAATTTGGGATGGGTGATCCAACGATCATTGTTGAGCTTACGCTTCTAATCTTTCCACTTTCTCATTTTCATCAATGTCGTGTTGATTTCTGATCTTGCTATCAATGACAACATGCATACTCTGCCTTCTGTCTGTAAACATGCCAACAATCTCCTCCTTTCGCATTGATGGAAACCCCTTGAAGAACCTGAAGAGTTGGACTATCCCTTGAACATCCAACTATACCACTGTAGTATCCTTACCATTACCACACTTTTTCCCCCTTTGACATCAATGTCAAATAAGAAACACGCTCCCCCTAAGCAGTTGCAGTATGTTTCGAAGGTATCAGATATGCGACAGGCACATACTCCCCCTGGAAACTATGAATGGAAGGACCAGAGCGATATTCACCAGAAATATAACAGATATTCAATAAGTACTCCCACTAACAAGGTGAAAAAATTAGATGAAAGAAGATATAACCCCCAACTTCTGACGAAGATATCCAAAAGGGGTCGTTGCTAACGGTTTAGTAAAGATGTCAGCTATCTGCTCTGTGGAAGGAATATAATTCAGCTGAACAACTCTGTTTGTAACCTGCTCTCTGAGAAAATGATATTTGATTGGTATATGCTTAGCCTTGCAATGAAGAATAGGATTCTTGGAGACACTAATGGCACGGGTGTTATCACAGTGAATTGAAATCGGATCAATATAATTTACCTTCAAATCTGCAAGAGTTTGGATCATCCATAAAATCTAAGTGCAACAAGTAGCAACAACAATGTACTCTGCCTCTATAGTTGACAAGGAAATAGATCTCTGCTTCTTACTAATCCATGATACTAACTGTTAGCGATTATTTTTGTCATTAGGCGCAGAAGCACCAGGTCTGTAGATTGCACATGAAATGCCCAAGTGCAGCAGTGGAAGGACCAACTTTCCAGTTACAAGTCAAGTGACTGGGCAAGGTTTGATGTCTACAGTCGAGATCCATCCACGAAGCGGATCAACGGTTATCAGGATCTTGAAGTTGCCAAGTTACCCAAAGTGGCGCAGGATCTAGTCACACCGGTATATCAGCATTCGGGAGTTCAAGGGGTAAAAATTCCTCGTCTCTTCACCTTCCGAAACCCCGAACCCCGAAATTTCGATAGCACCCAGGATCGGGCCCGTGGTTTTGGCATTTGTTCGTAAAGGAACAGATCTAGAGGAGGGGTGCTTATGTTTATGGAAAAGTCTCAGCCATTCTTCCTAAGGACGTGTGTCACAAGATCTGGCCGCATTGGCATTTCGGCGATCGGGGGTTCATGAGGTGAGATTTTTGTGTTGTTACACATCGCGAAACCCTGAACCCCGATGGCGCCAAAAGCATAGTAGCTGGGGCCCGCGACATCATGAAGCATTTTTAGCCATCCATTCAAAGGGGACACCTGGCGAAAAACTGAGCCATCTCGGCGTTTCGCCCGTCGTGACTCCAAGGTGCAAAAAGCAACTCCGTTATGTCCTGATGCATGAGATGTTGGGAGAGTCCCATACCTAGGCCCACAGGGGTGTTGGGTGAGTTCAAGGCCGATAAATCTCAGAAGGACACGTGGTGCCAGATTAAGCCTTCTCGGCATATCGCTCATCGCGATTTCAATCTGCAAAGATTAGCCCGTTCATACTCGCGAACACCGAAAGCATTTGGTCACAGCCCATGGTCACTTGGAAAGAAGAAGGAGATGCATAGAGAAGGCCAAAGGCACCGAGTTCAATTGCAGAGGGGATCATCATGATCTCCAGGTGCCATCGGACCCGATCTTAATATTTTTACTAGTATTGAAGTAAATGAAGGCAAGAGCAGGTGGTTGAAACCTCCCTTCGTTCATTAAATGAGGGGAATGGAGGGTCTGGCGAGCCGCCTGCTCACAGAGGTCTTGCGTATCGATTCTCTCAACGAAGACGTGCCAAATTCCTCGACTTGACAGAGAAGGATGCGCACGCTAGCCGAGCACTTCATGGTTCAACTGCCCTCCTTACAGGAGCCATGCGTAGTTAAGGTGGCATTTAAATAAAGATATTGATACGAGTTTGACTGAAGGGACACCAAGCTTTGAGTGACTGTACACGCCTATGTGAGGTGAATGTTCCTGGGTATATAGACTCAATTTTTGTATTTTTGAAAGGTATCAATGGTAGAGAAAAGCTCCTGACTGTAAAGTTTCAACAACCACTCTGGTTTCCTGGTTGTGCATCTGTATCTGANTTCGCATGAATTGTTACAGTTATGTTATGATAAAGGATTTGTCGTTGCATTATTGTATTCCCTGGTCTTCTGTGTTTGAATATAAGAGGATATTGTGTTTGGACGCTTTCTTCTCTAGTCTGTTATGAACCTGATATTTATGACAGACCCTCTCACTCTTCTCATACAATTCCTCCCCCTGCTCACCTTTATTACAACTCACTGTTTGAAGTTTATCTAAGACCTCACTTGCTCATGCATGCCTGGCCTAGTTTCAAAGTTGAGACAATATCGTTTTGAGTTTACTTCCATCTGATCATCCCTTTATAAACAAAACGTGACATTAAATTGATGGGCGTCGGGCTCTGCTCCTGCTGCAATCCAGGAGTGACTTCTGACGCTAACATTTCTGGCACCGTTGCCAGGGACGAAGTTGAATATTTTCCCTGGGATTGAACAACAAAAATTAACTGATTCTAAAGGTGCATAAGATATCAGAATTAGCAAGATTGTTGCTGTGCACCTGGTGAATCCATTGTGACGACTCCGCTGGGGAGAACCTGCTCTATTAATTGTGGCTTTCATAGGCAGGCATACGCGGTCTCATCCACAGTTGCCTCTAGCCATGCCTGAAACAAATCCAGAAGCGGTGCTCAAAAAGGGGAAGGCCTCGGAAGAAGAAGCGTCCACCACCGAACCAGGTAACCCATTATATCCTTTTGTGGGAACTCCTTCCTCTCCTCCTCAGTTTCTTGACAAACCCTTTTCTGGAGTTTCCCGTTTCCTAAATTTTGGGGGTGTTCCTGTTGAGTTTTCCTCTCCTGGTTTGGGATCAGAGGAACAAGGCCTTGTCACTCCCCTCTCCCCTGAAACTGTGCCTTGGCGCAGACTCGGAACTACAGAATATTTCCCCACTCCTATATTTACCACTCGTGTACAAAGAAAAACACCTACTGACTTGAGCTCGTTATCCTTCTCCTTAAATCCCCTCTTGTTTCCCACTCCACTTCGGGACTCATTCCCAGTAGCCCCTTCACGAACTCCTTCTCCTCCCAACTCTCCTCCACCTAATATCCCTATGGCTAGCGCTAATACCCCTCTGAATAGAATGGATGCCATAGTTGCTGCTAGATATTCTCCTTTAGTCCTACCCCATCCTATGAATCCTCTTCCTGCTGGGGATTACTTGAAATACATGCCCAAGTTCACCGAAGAAGGGGACGTAACTGTAGAAAGAAGCCAGGTGCTCTNAAGAAGGGGACGTAACTGCAGAAGAGCACCTGGCTTCTTTCTACAGTTACGCAGACAACCTCAACATTGAAAATGAAGATGTCTGGATGAGAGTCTTCATCCAGAGCCTGGATGGTGAGGTGAGGAAATGGTTTAGAGGATTGGCTCCAGGGTCTGTTGCTAGGATTGAAGCTCTCGATAGTGCTTTCCTGAGGTAGTGGGGAGATAGGAATGATTTCATGTATTACATGACAGAGTTCGGGTCTTTGAAGAAAATGGAAGGAGAGTCTATCTCTGACCTCTCCAAAATATTTAATAAGATGTATAACAAAATCCCTGCCGAGATAAATCCTTCAGAAGCCTCAACTAATATTTCTTATGCTAGTGCGTTTGGCCCCAATTTCTGCCTGTTGTTGAGAGAAAGAAGAGCCACCTCCTTGGCTCAAATTCAAGATGCGGCCATAGAAGTGGAATCTAATGTGTTATCAGCTGACAGACTGAGGAGCAAGGCCGATGCAGATAGGAGAAAGGGAAGGTCGGAAGCCTCGACTTCTGACCCATCGGTGCCCCACCCTCAAGTGGATGAGCTGACCAGGATGGTGAAGTCTCTATCTGCAGAGATGGAGAGAATGAGGGTGGAATGGAGGCAAACGTACAAGGGCCCTCAGAACACCGAAAATAAAGGAGGTTTCAAGAGGCCAAACAATTTCACTCCCACGAATGTGACAAGAGAGAAGGGAAGAGACAGAGAAGACCAGAAAATTCATACCCCTTTTCAAAACAATTTTGTAGCTAAGGGAGAAGAAGGGGAAACAGATGAGCTGGATCCTGAAATTCACTGCTTCGGGGATACTCCTCCTTTTCCTCATCTTACTCAATCAGCCTACGAAGATTCTCTCATGGACAGTCAGCTAAATGAATTAAGCAAGGGAGACAAGGCTAGTGGCAGCCCAGGTAGATATGATCTGAGGTCTAAGAAAAAGACTAAAGCACCTAACATTCCTGAGCAGCCCACCAGGACAGACAAACCTACCGATGAAGCAACAGACAGTCACAGAGGTAGGAAGACTCAACCCCTCTCTCCCATTATCCAGAGTCATGCTCCCGAAATAAGAGAAATCCCAAAGCTCTTATCTTCTTTTAATTTCGAGCATGAAATTCAAAAAATCAGAATCCCTGTGCCCCTGACAGAATTAATTAAACACGAAGGGTTCAAAAAACGCTTCTCTGAGCTCTTATAGTCTGAGGTCTCAAGCCTTCCCACAGATTCCATCTATTTGCAAGATGAAAAGCCTGCAGTTATCCTAGGTCCTATGGTAGAAGACAGGAATGACTCATCCCCTCCCTTCTACACTTCCTTGAACATACATGACAAGGTATTACACAATTTCTTGATGGATTTGGGGGCTTCTCACAACCTCATGCCCAAAACCGTCGTGGAAGAGTTAGGACTAGAAGTCACCCGAGCCTATCATGACCTCTATTCCTTTGACTCTAGAAAAGTTCAATGTCTAGGAGTTATCAAAGACCTGGTCATGACCTTGTTTCAACTGCCCATGAAAAGTGTGGTCATGGACATTGTAGTGGCCGATGTTCCCCCCAAGTTTGGTATGTTGTTATCAAGATCTTGGATAAAGAGACTGGGGGGAACCTTGTAGATGGACCTCACATATGCTACTATCCTAGTGTTTGGAGGAGAGCATAGAAGCCTATACAAAGAATCCCAGCTGGCATATATAATCAGTGATGAGGCCAACCCTACCAACCATCCCATCTTTTCCTTGGACACTGATTTGGGCTCCAGTTTACTACAACTCACCCATGCCCCTGAGCCTCCTCTCAAACTCAGAAATCAGCCCACTTCTCCTCGTGAACTTCCTCCTTCCATCACCTCCGTTTGGAAAATGTTTTTTGATGGAGCCTATTCCCGGGAAGGCGCTGGTGCTGGGGTGTTTTTTGTGTCACCTACCTAGGAAACCGTATCTCTGTCATACAAATTAGAATTTGAAACCACAAACAATGTGGCAGAGTATGAAGCCCTTGTTCTAGGATTAAGAGCTGCAAGGGAAATGGAAATTCAGGAGATAGTAGTGTTCATAGATGCAGATTTAGTGGTCCAACAGATCAGAAGCGCTTATCAGGCTAAGAACCCTCGACTCAGAAATTACAGGAATGAAGCATGGGACCTAATTGACAATTTCTTCTCAGCTTTCAATATCTCTTTTATTCCAAGAGAGGATAATGCTGTGGCCGATTCTCTAGCCGTCTCAGCCAGCTTGCTCAAAGTTTCTCCACCGCCCGTAGTCAATTCTGATGTTGAAATAAGATATAGGCCCTCTGTACCGGATAATGTCAAGCATTGGAAGGTATTCGAAGATGATCAGGAAATTGAAATATTTCTCCGTTCCGTTGATGAATTTTCTGCACTGCACATCGATCAGGATCCTGACACAGAAGGTGACCCTCACCCTGAGGTGTTTTTAAATAAAATTGCTAACCACCAGACTATTCAGCTACCTAGCAATCACATTCCATGGGGACTAGTCTCGTTGGAAAGGTTGTTCGATGGGAACGATGTGGCAGTAAAGGGTAGAGTTTCGGATGAAATTGATGATACAGCTGAATGCAACATTGGTTCATAGGAGGAGCCTAGGTTCATCAAATTGTCAAGCAATTTGACCATAGAACAGAGGACTGAATATATGCAGTTGCTGAGAGAGTTCACCGATGTGTTTGCATGGACATACGAAGACCTCAAGACATATGACACATCAGTCATTGAACACAAGATCCCACTGAAGGAAGAGGCTAAGCCATTTAGGCAGAAGCTAAGATAGATAAATCCCTTGTTGCTGCCTGTCATGGAGAAAGAAGTGAAGAAGTTGTTAGAGGCCCAGATCATCGTCCCCTTAAGATATTCTGAATGGGTGGCCAATTTGGTCCCGGTAAGAAAGAAAAGTGGAGAAACAAGGTTTTGTGTCGACTTCAGGAACCTGAACAGGAGCTCAAATAAAGATAATTATCCCCTGCCCAACATGGAACACATATTGCAGAAGGTAACTGGTGCATCTAGAATATCCATGATCGATGGGTTTTCTGGCTATAATCAAATATCGGTCATGCCTGAGGACAGGGAGAAAACAACCTTCACCACTCCTTGGGGCACGTTCATGTACGCCAAGATGCCATTTGGACCAATGAATGCAGGAGCGACATTTCAGCGAGCCATGGATATAGCCTTCATAGAGGAGAAGGACTGGTTCGTGGTGATCTATCTCGATGACATCACGGTCTTTTCCAGTTCAGACAAGGAACACCACCGCCAGTTGAGGAAAGTTTTCATGAAATGTCGGAGGTTCGGTCTGTCCCTAAACCCCAAGAAATATTTGTTCGCTATGCAGGAAGGAAAGTTGTTGGGCCATATAGTATCAGCAGAGGGAGTAAGAATTGATCCCAGCAGGGTGGAGGCAATTCAAACCTTATCACTTCCCAGGTCTAAAAAAGAGGTTCAGGCCTTTCTAGGAAAAATTAATTTTCTAAGGAGGTTTGTCTCAAATTTTTCCGAGCTAGTGAAACACATCATGGCCATGCTCAGGAAGGGAAACGAGGTGAAATGGACCACTGAGTCCAGGGCATATTTTGACCAAATAAAAAGGGCATTGACTGAGACACCTGTGCTGATCAGTCCTGACTATTCCAAAGAATTCCTAATTTTCTCCTTTGCTTCTTTTGATACAGTAGCAGTGGTCTTGTTGCAGAAAAACGAGGAGGGACATGAGCAACCCATCACCTTTTTCAGCAAGGCACTAAGAGATGCGGATATCAGGTATGAGATCATGGAGAAGCAGGCCTATGCCTTAGTGAAGGCCCTCAAATATTTCAGGATCTACGTCCTACATTCGAAGGTGACAGCATACGTTCCTTCAGCTTCCGTAAAGGACATTCTTGTGCAGCCAGACATAGATGGGAGAAGAGGCAAATGGATAGCAAAAATTCTAGAATTTGACTTGGAAATAAATCCCACCAAGTTGGTTAAAGGGCAAGGTCTAGCCAAGCTACTGGCTGAATCCAATTGTGAAGCCTTGGGAATTAGTTTCCTCAACACTCGCTCAGGAACTCCGCAAGCTAAGCTGCCCAGCCAATGCCCTCAAGATGGCTTATCGCTGGCAGATTGTGCCTGGTATCGATACATTTTGTACTTTCTGCAGGAATTGAAGCCTCTGAACGGAATGGGCAAAAGTAGGGAAAGAGCTTTAAAGCTCAAGGCGGACAAGTATTGTCTCATTGAGCAAGTTTTGTATTGGAGAGATCCTTTGGGGATGTTGTTGAGATGTTTGAATCCATCAGAAGCCCAGAAAGTTATGTTTGATTTCCATGAAGGCCTTTGTGGGGGGCATCATTTCTGGAAAACCACAGCTCATAAGATCCTCAGGGCTGGATATTACTTGCCTACTTTATTTGTTGATGTCTGCAGAGGAATCAGAGCTTGCATCAAATGTCAAAAGTTCTCAGGAAAGCAACAACTCAAATCGTTGCCATTAAAGCCTATAGTATCTCCAACACCTTTTCAGAAGTGGGGGCTGGACTTCATTGGAGAAATTCATCCTCCCTCAAGCGGTCAACACAGATGGATCCTGACAGCAACAGATTACTTCACCAAGTGGATAGAAGCTATCCCCACTAGAAGTGCATCTCACAAAATAATTATCATCTTCCTGGAGGATATCATAGCTAGATTTGGCTGTCCCAGCAGGATCGTCACCGATAATGTTGCTTCTTTCAATTCTGAGCCTCTAATTAAGTTCTGTGAACAGTTCCAGATCGCACTAATTCACTCCACCCCCTACTATCCCCAGGGCAATGGTTTAGTAGAGTCCTCCAACAAAAGCCTAATAGGGATTATCAAAAGGCTATTGGAAGACAACAAAAGGGCCTGGGATTCGAATTTGAAGTTTGCTCTGTGGGATGATCGTGTGACAACGAAGAAATCTTTGGGCACTTCCCCTTTTCAGCTAGTCTACGAAGCAGAGGCGGTTTTTCCTACTTAACTCGCCTTACCTGTGGCAAAATTATTTCAAGACTATGAAGGAGAAATAGATCATATGATCAGGAGGATTCATCAGATAGTAGAAGTGCAACAGATCAGAGAGCAGGTGAGGACCGCAGCTCATAGTCACCAGGAAAAGATCAAGTAGGATTTCGACAAGAAGGTCAGGAAGAAAGAGTTCGAGATCGGGGATTTGGTACTCAAGTGGGATGCCCCCAGTCATGATAAAGGAAAACACAGCAAGTTTGATTCCCTTTGGATTGGCCCCTTCAAGATCTCTGATATTTTCTCCAACAAAACGTATGGGTTGCAAGATCTGGAGGGTGAAGAGGTTTTCGGCAACCCAGTGAATGGGCATTTTTTGAAGAAATGTTTTATTTGAGCCTCAGACGGCTCCCTTGTTTGTAAATATTGTCCTTTAGTTTTTTGTTTAGTTTCTTTTGTGTGTTTTCGGCCTAATAAATGACTCCATAGCCCAATAGAAAGGCACTGAAGCTGCGGAAGGAGTTCTTAGAGCATCGCAGGGACGACTCTATCCCCCATGGAGCCTAATGTTAGCGATTATTTTTGTCATTAGGTGCAGAAGCACCAAGTCTGTATATTGCACATGAAATTCCCAAGTGCAGCAGTGGAAGGACCAACTTTCCGGTTACAAGTCAAGCGAGCGGGCAAGGTTTGATGTCTACAGCCGAGATCCATCCACGAAGTGGATCAACGGTTATCGGGATCTCAGAGTTGCCAAGTTACCCGACATATAGCACCAAAGAAATCCCTTATATTTCAAGGCTGAATCTGGGCCGTTCGATCCAGCGACGCGTGGCGCAGGATCTAGTCACACCAGTATATCGGCATTCGGGAGTTCAAGGGGTAAAAATTCCCCGTCTCTTCACCTTCTGAAACCCCAAACTCTGAAATGCTGATAGCGCCCAGGATCGGGCCCATGGTTTTGGCATTTGTTCATAAAGGAATAGGTCTAGAGGAGGGGTGCTTGTGTTTATGGAAAAGTCTCAACCGTTCTTCCTAAGGACATGTGTCACAAGATCTGGCCACATCGGCGTTTCGGCAATCGGGGGTTCATGAGGTGAGAGTTTCGTGTTGTTCAACATCGTGAAACCCCAAACCCCGATGGCACCGAAAGCATAGTAGTTGGGGCCCGCGACATCATGAAGCATTTTTAGCCGTCCATTCAAAGGGGACACCTGGCGACAAACTGATCCATCTCGGCGTTTCGCCCGTCGTGACTCCAAGGTGCAAAAAGCAACTCCATTATGTCCCGATGCACGAGATGCCGGGAGAGTCCCGTACCCGGGCCCACAGGGGTGTCGGGTGAGTTCAAGGCCGATAAATCTCAGAAGGACAGATGGTGCCAGATTAATCCTTCTCGGCATATCGCTCATCGCGATTTCAATCAGCAAAGATTATCCCGTTCATACTCGCGAACGCCGAAAGCATTTGGTCACAGCCCATGGTCACTTGGAAAAAAGAAGGAGCTACATAGAGAAGGCCAAAGGCGCCAAGTTCAATTGCAGAGGGGATCATCGTGATCTCCAGGCACCATCGGACCCAATATTAATACTGTTACTAGTATTGAAGTAAATGAAGGCAAAAGCAGGTGGTTGAAACCTCCCTTCGTTCATTAAATGAGGGGAATGGAGGGTCTGGCGAGCCACCTGCTCACAGAGGTCCTGCGTATCGATTCTCTCAACGAAGCCATGCCAAATTCCTTGACTCGACAGAGAAGGCTGCGCACACTATTCGAGCACTTCATGGTTCAACTACCCTCCTTACAGGATCCATGCGTAGTTAAGGTGGAATTTAAAGAAAGATATTGGTACGAGTTTGACTGAAGGGACACCAAGATTTGAGTGACTGTACACGCCTCTGTGAGGTGAATTTTCCTGGGTATATAGACTCAGTTTTTGTATTTTTGGAAGGTATCAATAATAGAGAAAAGCTCCCGACTGTAAAGTTTCAACAACCGCTCTGGTTTCCTGGTTGTGCATCTGTATCTGAGATTTCTGGTTTTATGACAAACAGTTCCTTACTCCGTCTATGTTTTTGTCTCATACCAGAGAGTTCATGATCGAATGATTCGCATGAATTGTTACAGTTATGTTATGATAAAGGATTTGTCGTTGCATTATTGTATTCCCTGGTCTTCTGTGTTTGAATATAAGAGGATCTTGTGTTTGGCTGCTTTCTTCTCTAGTCTGTTATGAACCTGATGTTTATGACAGACCCTCTCACTCTTCTCATACAATTCCTCCCCCTGCTCACCTTTATTACAACTCACTGTTTGAATTTTATCTAAGACCTCACTTGCTCATGCATGCCTGGCCTAGTTTCAGAGTTGAGACGATATCATTCTGAGTTTACTTCCATCTGTTCATCCCTTTATAAACAAAACATGACATTAAACTGATGGGCGTCGGGCTCTACTCCCGCTGCAATCCAGGAGTGACTTATGATGCTAACACTAACAAGTCACCGAGGAAGAATGCACCTCCACTGGTGCTCTTTCTCTCATCCACACAATTTTCCCAATCAACATCTGAATAAGCAGTTAACTGAATATTCTGATTTCTAGGATACCAAAGACCATAAGTCATTATTCCTTCAAGTATTTGAATATATGTGTTACAACTACTAAATGATTTTTTTTAGGATCATATTGGTAATGACCTACCATTCCAACAACTTTCATTATATCGGGACGATATGCTGTGATGTATAGAAGACTGCCTATCATTGATCGATATGTCCTTTGATCAACATCAGGTGAAATATCATCTTTACTGATCTTGCAACTGACCACCATAGGTGTACTAACAGGGGAAGAATCTTCCATCTGAAACTTCTTTAACATTTCTTTCAAATATTTTTCTTGAGAGATAAATATTCCTGTACAACTCTGATATACTTGTAAACCAAGAAAATATGGAAGTTCTCCTATCATGGACATCTCAAAATCTATTTGGATAGAGTTAGCAAACCACTGGATAGAAGAATCATTAGTACATCCAAAAATAATGTCATCTACATAAACCAAAACAACTAGTAAATCATCACCTTCAGACTTAATGTAGAGATTGTTGTCAACAATACCTTTCTTAAACCCTTTGTCTTGTAAAAATTTGTCCAATCTATATAAATCCTTCTTCAGCTTGCAGACATAGTCAGGATTATTTGTCAGTGAGAATCCTTCAAGTTGCTCCATTTATACTTCTTCCTCTCGATCTCCATTAAGAAATTTTGACTTTATATCCATCTGATATACTTTAAAGTTTTTATGACATGAATATGTAAGAAACATTTTGATGGCTTCCAATCTTGCCACTGGTGAAAAGGTTTCATCAAATTCTTGTCCTTCAACTTGTGCATACCCTCTACAGACTAATCTAAATTTATTCCTAACAACTTGTCCTCTTTCATTCATTTTATTCTTGAACACCCATTTGGATCCTATTACATTCTTATCTTCAAGTCTAGGAACAAGCTCCCAAGTATTTTTCTTCTCAATATGATCAAGCTCTTCATTCATAGCTCTAATCCAATCATCATGCTTTCTAGCTTCATAAAAAAATTTAGGTTCAATCATAGATAAAAAAGAAACCTAAGATGGTTCTGAGTCTTTAATCAATTTCCTTCTTGTTTGAACTCCTTTATTTATATCTCCAATTATCTGATTTTTCAGATGATTTTTTCTAACACTTCTGAGAGGCGGTTTTGTTTCTTTCTACTAATTTGTGTCAGCCTGAGTATTTGTGTCTTCATTTGATTCAGATTCTTCTCTTTCTGATCCTTGTACCTGTTCATCTTCAACTTCAACTATATCTTTTGTTCTTGATTCAATATTTCTTACATTACGTACTGAGATTTCTTCATCAACTTTAATGTCGATACAGTCAACCAATTTATGCAGCCTCTTATCGTAGCATCTGTATCCTTTATTGTTTGTAGCATAACCTAAAAAGATACCTTCATCAACCCTGTCATCATATTTGCCAATATTTTCATCATTATTCTTGATGTAACATTTACTCCCAAAGACTTTAAAATGCTTGATTGAAGCAGGTCTTCCAAACCATAGTTCATAAGGAGTCTTGTCACTGTGTGGCCTGAGATGAGATTTGTTAAGGATATGAACAGCTGTATTGATTGCTTCCACCCAATATGTCTGATCAATATTCATTTAATTCATCATTGATCTTTCCATCTGCTGAATTGATCTATTCTGCCTCTCAACTACTCCATTTTGTTGTGGAGTCCTTGGAATAGTGTATTCTCATTTGATTCCATGTTTATCACAGAACTCTTTGAAGTTCCAAGAACTAAACTCTCCTCCTCTATCAGACCTTACTGCCTTCAATCATTTTCCTATTTGATTCTCATTCAAAGCCTTAAACACTTTGAATTTTTCAAATGCTTCAGATTTTTCCTTCAAAAAGGCAACCCATGTTAATCTAGAATAATCATCAATAATCAACATAAAACAATTTTTTTTCCCTGTACCTTCTTTCCTTGATGGTCCACATAAATCCATATGTACTAACTAGAGAGGTTTTTCTATTTAAGGAAAGTTTTTAGATTTGAACTGTGTCCGAGTAAGCTTTCCTATTTGGCAAGGTTTACAAACAAAATCATATGGCTTTGATATCTTTGGAAGATCTTTTACTGCCCCACTGTTTCTAATCTTGATTATATGATCAAAATTTAGGTGTCCAAGTCTCCTATTCCATAGCCAACTTTCATCATACTTGCTTAAGAGGCATTCTTCTTTTTCTTCTTTTAACACATAGACATTGTTTTTTGTTCTTATGCCTTTTGCAATTAGTTGTCCTGAATTCACAGATTTTATTCTACAATATTTAGAAGTAAAAACAACTTCACATCCTCGGTCACAAACTTGAATGACACTAAGCATATTATGTTTTAGACCATCTACAAACAACACATATTGCGATTTTCCTTTGTCATTACTCAGACTTACCATTCCTTTACCTTTTATTTTTCCTGGTGCATCGTTTCCAAAAGTTACATTTCCTGATTTGTTTTAACATAGAGTTAGAAATTTACTTTTGTCTCCAGTCATATGTTTGGAACATCCACTCTCAATATACCAGGTGTTCTTTTATGTTTGGGTTGATAATACTAATCCACACTTGTCATCTTCTTTCTTCTTCCAAACATTGAAATTTTCAGCTGTGGGATTCAAATCTGGCTTATAATTCTTTAAGTGACAATCTCTAGCTTTGTGTCCATAGTTATGGCAGACGTAACATTCTGGTTCACTAAATAACAGATCATAACGATTGTTATGCTCATAACTATTGTTATGTTTCACCTGCGTCCTTTTCCCATCCATCACATGATTTATAGTCTGTGGTTGTTTGTTGTTTGGTTGTCTCGATCTTTGTTGTGGCAGATAATTATTCCTTGAGTATCTTTATTACTCATATCTAAATCTTAAAGAACAAGTTATAGATTTGTGACCAAAGTTAGAACAGAAAAAACAATATCCATAGAAACATCTTTTGTACCTGGAAAAAGATTGTCTTCTTTGAGCGGGTTGATTTCTTCCATGTTGATAATTTATTTGATCTACATATTCGGTTTTGGTACTTTTTCTTTCATTCCTTCTTGGTGGTTGATTTTATTTCTTTATTTTTGCGGAGTGGTTGTTATCACTGATTGTAGATTTGACAAACTTGATGGATTCTGTATTACTTGGATGATCACTACTTGATCCTACTTCATAGACCAAGCTAGATTTCAACTTTGGATTCCTTTGTTGATCTAGAATGGAGGTTAATCCTTATGATGCTTTAATACTTGACATATTTTGGTGATATAATGCCTTAAACTTCTCGATCTCTTTTCTGGTTTTTACTATCTCTTCTTCCAAGGCTTCACATCTCGCATTCTTCTCTGATAACTGTTGTTTCAAAATGTCCTCTATTTTCTTTACCTCTTCTAACTCCAATTTTAGTAAGGCAAAGTCTTCATTAGATTTTTTACCAATCATTTCAAACTGCATCAACAATTGTTTTTGTTTTCTCTTCTTAAATCTGAGTCTGTCAATTTCTTCCAAAGCACTGATTAATTCACCTTCCATATCCACCACAACTTTTTCATCATCCATGTCACCTCCTGTGTGTTTATCATCAATATATCCCATATCCATAAGCATAAAATCATTCACTTTGTCTTCACAAGATGAATCACTATCTATGTCTTCTGAGGAGTCATCATTGTTTGCACACAAACTTTTATTTTTACTATATTTCTTAAATTTGTATTTATTTTCATCATCAGAGTTTTGGTCATTTTGGTCCTTTTTCTTGTGAGGACACTTAGATGAAAAATGACCTATTTTACCACAGTTGAATCATTTGAAGGGGAACTTCCCTTGGTATTTTCCTGATCCTTTCTTTAACCTTCTCACAAATTTTGCCTCAATATCATCTAGTTCTGAATGAGTATTCTTGTCTTCTTTAAAAGATGCTTCTCTAGTAATGGATTTATCTTTGCTAATTCTCATTTCATATGCAGTTAGAGTTCCTAGAAGTTGATCAATGGACAGAGTTTTAAGATCATTTAGTTCTTCTATTGCAGAGACTTTTGGATTAAATTTATCAAGCAGAGATCTTAAAATCTTCTGAACTAAAAATGATTCTTCAATCTTCTCACCAAGACCCTTCATGGCATTCACAAGTTCTTCAAATCTTAAAAAATACTTGTTAACTGTTTCATCTTCATTCATCTTTAGTTGTTCAAATTTCAATCTATATGTTTGAAGTTTGGCATCTTTTACTTTCTTGTTTCCTTCATAACTACTAATAAGTTTATCCCACATTGCTTTGGCAGATTCAAGATGCATCACCTTTACAAACTCAGCTTCAGCAAGTCCATTCAAGATAGAATTCATTTCCTTTGCATTGAAACTAAATTCTAACATATCATCTTTAGAAGCTAGCACAACAGGCTTTATATATTCAGTTTCTACTACATCGCAAACATCAGCACCTAAGGCCATTATGTATGTTCTCATTCTAACCTTCTAGAAGGAAAAATTTGTTCCATCAAACAGAGGACGCTTATTGGTTGAAGTCCCTTCATGAATTGTCATGTTTAAGATTACATATCTACATTTAAATAAAAGGAACCCGCTCTGATGCCAATTTTTGAAATTACTAAGACAACTGAGAGGGGGGGGGTGAATCAGTTGTTACTGTGCTTAAACAATTTATGACTATTCAAACAATTTTTAATCTCTTCCAAGTGACCATCAATATTATACAAGATATGAACAACATAAATAATTAACATCAGTCACACATAAGATATACATAGAGACAAATTTTCACGAGGAAACCCATAAAGGGAGAAAACCTCTTTTTCTTCGAATGATAGACAATCTTTTAAGTTCTGTACATCATCTAACTTTGAGCACCAACTCAAAATGAGGCTACCACCTCAGTTTTACAAGCTACAACTTGCTGAGAGCACCAACTCTTTGGTTTCTCTAGCACCCACTAGAAGGAAGCACCAACTTCCTGAGTGTTCTAGCACCAACTGGATGGAAGAACCTACTTCCACTTATACAAGCACCAACTTGCATACAAAAAACTCTGTGTTTTCCCAAGCACCACCCTGCCACCCTGTTTTCTAGCCACAACTAGATGAAAGCTTCAACTTCCAGTATTCAAGCACCAACTTGAATAAAAGAGGATTACAGTCCTCCCTAGAACCACCCTACCTCCCTGGTTATAAATAAATGATTGAATAACAAACCATACAGATATATCAATTATTACCACTTCTTTTCTATTATGCACTTCTTCTCTGCTTCACTATTCTTCTACTCTGTTCATACTTGACTTGACTTGTTGTCTCTTTCTATATGTTCCTCTCAAGCTCTTTGGTATGTGTTCATTATGCTCTCTTCACCTTTTTTTGTTATGTTCAGCTTCTGTTTCTCATCTCTGAGTTTGATCTCACACTATGTGTATTGTGATTTTTCTTTCTCCCAGTTCAACTCATTTTTCAGTGAGAACAACCAAACTCACACAGTCATGAAATTTCTATTTTATGCTCTCCATCAGTTCAGTTACACCTCAAATCTCCAAAGAAATGCATTAGCAACTGAATTGCCAAACGTCCAAGAACTATGATTCAGTTCTTCTAACTGAATCGTAACTGAACAATTAACCGTGAAGTGAAACAATAGCCCTTCAATCAAAATACCAATTAATCAGCACCATTGGATTACACCCATAGGGTCTTGCATTTATCCCATATGCCCACAGGATGTGACCGAGCGCTAAACAGAAATTGATTTCACGATTTTGCGTTTCAGAATTCTTGTAATGAGACATCTCGACTCTCCCATGTCGAGATCTCCAAAATGGAGCTTAGCTTCTAGCTTCTTCCCTTCTCGTGACCACTGGCTTGTGACCAAGCACTTATCCATAAAGAACTTTGTGATTCATGATTTTGGGGATCTTGGTACGCGGTTTCTCGACTCTCCCAAGTCGTGATATCCGAAGTGGGGCTTAGCAATGTGCTAGCTCCTCCCTTCATCCTTTGACGACGTGACCTTGGAAATAACCACGGGCCAAACATCCAGGCACTTTTCTTCTCAGATCAATGGTCCAAAACTTTCGTGATCCGATGATCTAGATTATTTCGTGACTTCGCATGTCACAAGTTCCCGTGTCATATTCCTTTTACTCCTTCAATGTGCAAGTTAGCGAAATGACAATTGCTCGCCATGTGTCCTCTTGCTTCAACGACCATAATTTTCATCGTGATTTTGCATTTCGTGGAGTTGGAGGTTAGCTCACCTCTATTCACCCAATTCATGAATTTTTGAAACTCCTCATCTTCTACCACGTGTCCTTTGGATCGAACAATCCCCCTGCTTTCAGAACTTTGTAAGCCTGCTTCACCTTGCACTTAAAGATCGTGCTCATTCTTCTGGATCAAATGACGATCAGTCCTCACTCTTAGATATGACATATGAGATCTATTCTCCTCTTCTATGCACTCCTCCTGTCTAAATCCAGATATGATGGCCATCGGGAATTCAGGATGGGTGATCCAACAATCACTGTTGCTCTTCACTATTGAGCTTACACTTATGATCTTGCCACTTTCTCATGTTCGTCATCGTCGTGCTAATTTTTTATCTTTCCATCAATGACAACTTGCATACTCTTCCTTCTATCTGTAAACATGCCAACAATAAGGACTTGAGGTACTTGTTAGCACTAGAAGTCACACCTAGATTGTTGTATATGTAAGCCTAATACCCATCAAAATGTAAAGATAATGTTTTAAAGAGTGTGACAAATGGATGTAAAACTCATTTTAATATGTCAATCACAAATCCTTCCAAGAAATACACACCAACAAACAAGGCTTGAATAGCTTCAAATCAGGGTTTAAGAGATATAAATGAGAGATGGAAGACTTAGTAAGAGAAGTGGAATATGTGTATCAGTTTTATATCAGGTATTTCTGGAACACATATGAAAGAAAACTCATTTGAATAAGAACTTATTAATCCAAAGAGGAAATCACTTTGATCAATTGCATACAATATCACAATAAATCATTTACTGCAATAAAGAAACAACAGCATGATGAATCCTTCAATAGAGAATGATATCAAAGTGAGATAGAAAAGAGATGATAGTAAGATAAAGATTGATTTCCACCATTAAAATTTTCTTGGATCTGCTCCATACATCAGGAAAAATTTGCTACCAATGAAGACTAAAAATAATATTTTTTCCCCTCAACCATTAAGACCTCTTCTCCTATTACAATGCCTCTCAAATAACCAAAATTATCAAAAGAGAGCCTTACAATCCGTCCCTTAACTTCCTCATAGGATTCCAAGCCTAACGAAAGCGTGGCAACAGGTGTACAACCAGAAAATAACAAACTCCTATTTTGAAGGAAGATGTTTGCAATGTATACAACAAGTCATCAACAATTGATGATGTGTGTTTATTATTGTAGCTCCTTGAGTAAGGTAGCATTCCAAAGTGAAACCGATACCATGAGTGTTGGTACAAGATCCCCTTGAAACTTGGAAACCTCCCTTCCCTCCAAAATCTTCAAAAATCTGAGTTCGCAGTGCAGCGCTACAAACTGTCCTAAAACAACCAGTTCGCAGTGCCAATGAGTCCAGGCATTGCGAACTTTCATGTAGTAGCCTGTTCTCTTTGAAAAAAGTTTCAAATCCTCAAAACTTGTACCATGGGTAGTGTAATTCTTCTAGATATTCTACAAACTCATCACCTCCTGATATAGCCTTGAATAAAACACAAAAAGATGTTAAGTTTAGCTCAAAGCTCAAAATTCAAAACCATCATTTAGTGTTGTAATTGCATGTAACACAAAACCTTGACAAAAACGATGTTGGTTTAGAAGATCATCTTGTATTTATATTTTTTTTTTGGCACTCCTTATGGTAGCCCCCTTGTCCAACATACTTAAGTTCCTCTTTGCCACTTCTTCTCTGAAAGGTTGTAACTCTACCTTTAATTTTTTTATTTCAGTTTAGCAGGCTCTATTCTTCCTATATACATTCTTGAGTTTCCTGTGAATGGGAAAAAACCTCTTAGCCATGAACCTTACCTTATATTATCAATTGTATCCTCATATATATCCAACATCTCCTTTAGATTTATCCTGGAACCCAAATATTCTTTCTTCTACTTATCAACTTCAGCTCTTGCTTCCTTGAGTTTCCTTCTGAGCCTTCTGAAGGTAGGGTTACTTTCATGTTGAGGAGTGTTGATTTCAATAACCTATGTGGGTTGCTTAGAATATTGAGATTTGTCTTTTTTCTGAGTTGAAGTCTCTGTTGTATCATCCTTCATGGGAACATGTTGTTTGGTTGTTGATCTAGTAAAGGGTATTCTAGGTTTGACTTTGTCTGCAGCAACTGGTGGGGAAAAGAGAAGATTTTTTACTTTTAAGATTATTGATTTTCTTGAAGGAATCTCCATGGGGGTAGGTTTTGCCATAGGTGAAATCTCTTTGTTAGGAGGTTGTAAAGGACCACATTCTTCTGCTTCATCAGTAGCCTGGAAATTTTTATCACTCTTAGTCACCCTCTTCTTCTTGCTTGAATATGAATGCACAGTCCTTTCAACAGGTGTAGGAGTTTGTCTTTTGGACTATGGTGTAGGAGCAATATATAACTAAAAATGTGATGTAGTTAGGAAAGTTTCTCAGTGAGTGTTAGTTTCTTTAACTCTTCCATTACTAACATCTTGATTGGACCAGAGTGAAAAACACTGGTGTCTACCTGCTTTGACTTAGCCTGGACTTTGTCTGACATCTTGCCAATACTCATGAAAAGATAGAATGGAAGGTTCATGGATTATTTTCTAGTGAAGTGTAATAGTAATATGATGTGTTATTGGTATACCATATTGAACCTCCCTTCACATGTGAAGTACCTTTGGATGACCTTGAGCATATTGTCAAAACATTCCATCATGTGACTTCTGGGCACTCCTTTAGATAAGTTGTCTCCTTGATATTTGGGCTTAAGGAATTCTTTGGAGAAATAATAGTTTAATGACATGGATTTAAACCACTTCTCACCACAGTCAGGTATATTTGTAGCTATAGAGATAGAATTCTCAGAGACTTCAAACTCTAGCATCCCCACCTTAGTTTGTGTCCCATCAAAATTAAGTGAAAACTCCTTGACCACTTCTAGATGTCCTCTCTACATCTTTTGACAGAAATTGAGACAACCCACCCTCCGGAAAGCTTCCTTGAACAATGGTTCAGAGTTGATGAGTTGCATGTCATATGGTTCATTTCTCACAATCTGTCCCCCCTTGCGAGTCTTCCTATTTTGTTGATTATCCATAAGTATTGATTGAAAAACACTTTTTGTAACTTCTTATGACATTTTTTGTATGAAATATAGAGTAAACAGGGATTTTAGGGTTTGATAACAGAGATGGTATGCCTGGAGTTCACTTGTCTGAAATATTATACAAAGAAATGGTATGAAGTGGACCAAATTTCAAATGGGAATGATAATAGGGACAACAATTGAGCATTGATTAAAAGTGCAGACAGGTAAAATATGCAATTATGTAAAATAGAAGATTTGCAGCGCTAGTACCAATTCATAGCACTAGCCTGATAATGTAATTGAGCTTGATTTTATGAAGGATTGACCATAATTTTCATGTATGAGAGGGATCCTATAACAACTAGTTAAAACCTGGGCCTTAGACCAATTTAAAAATGACAAGGGTTTTAACAATTCAAAGACATAGGATTCACAGCGCCAGTTTTTAGCGCTCAATTTGTGGTGCAGGGTTAAACAAACAGTTCGCAACGCAGAAATATCAGTGGGAAAAATGACTTTTTTGCAAAAGGGAACTTTAGGAGGGACATGAGATAATAGCTTTGGACAATAGGTTTTAGAGAACCATAAAAATGGGTTTTAGAGTTAGAAGCACATGAACATTTAACAATTTGCAGCACCAACAATACGTAACAAATCTACTTCCTCAATCAACCTTTAAGGAGCATGCAAATGTCAAGGGGTACCTAATAATGTTTGAATTTAGGCTGGTGCTTAGTGAACCTAAGCTAGACTTAGAGGGAGGCATCCAATCTTGAACAATATTCTTCAGCTAGTTCGTTGTGCCAATTTGCAGTGTCAGTTTGTAGCACCAGTCTGCGACACCGATTTTCAAATTCTAGTAGTGCACTTCAAGGAAAATGTTACATTTGTTCCCTTGACTTAATCTTTGAAAATCATGCTGAATGAAAGCGTTGAAGACAATGAAATATCCCCTGATACGTTTCCAATTTGAAATGATGAAAGATAAGTAGATGAGGTACTTTTTAGTACGCTGCAAACTTTTAGGCGAGTTGGCAGCAAACAGATATGACCTCTGAATTGACCTCTAAATTGTTGGAAAATGACATAATGGAAACTTGTGTCCACCTTTGAGACAAGATATATCATGATGATGATTTTTTAGACCAAGAGTGTGACCCATGTGGACCCTTATTCTTATGATGATGAATAATACCATGAAACTAAGGCTCTAAACCAAAACTTAAAAAAATATTATGCTTATAAAATAAAACCAAACAATTTAGTTATGACATGAAATATAACCCAAAACCTAAGGCTTGAAAACCCTATGACTCAAAACAAAACAAAACCAAAGTATTTTGACCCTTGCACATCCTATGTGCTAACAGTAGTCACATAGCTTAGGTTTAAACCATTTCACATCTAAACCCCCTAAATTCAAGAGAGACCTTAAAATATACTAAAAACAACCTATACACTTGCACAACAGCTACATCTCCTTACAATTTCCATTTCAGCAATTTATTTTCAAGCATTTTCATTCTTTTATTTTCTGCAATTTATTTATATGTGATTATTTACATTGCCAAAGTATTATTTATTTGTTATTGCAAGCATTCTCTATTTTTGTGAAATAATTATTTTAAGTATAAAGTTGTTTTTCAATTCATTGTGTAAATATTTCATAAGTTTATTTCATTATTGTAGATTTATATTTCTTTTGTGTATATTCAAATAGGTGGAATTTGATAATCTTTAGGCACTGGTCTAATTGTTGTTTTATAAAATAAAGGTTTTCTTGTCATTGAAAGACTGCATTTTTCATTGTTGTTTGTCATTGGGTTGGGTCTCCCTAATCAACAAATTAATTAACTCCTAGAACTAGAAAACCTTCACATAGTTTAATAGAGTATAACCCCCTTGGTTTCCTTAGGAGTGAGCCTAGACGGAAGGTGTCCAGATTGAGGTGACAGTGGATCTGGATTCAGCTTTGTGCCTCCAAGGACACACCAAGTGGGTTGGAGAATTATCCACTTTTGTAGGTGTGTATTAGGATAGAAAAACAATCTAAACAAATGCAAAATTTAAATAATTCCAAACTTTAAAAAGGTCTTGCAAATTTTATTAAGTAAAAGAAGGTGTTTTATGACGAATTTTATGGTTTTTTGAAGAGGGTGAAGGCATATTGATTGCTTGAATGGTTCAAACTTGTCCAAATTGGACATATTTTCATCTTGGTTTTCCAACAACCTGCAAAAAATAGCAAGAAAAATACCCCAAAAGATGCCCAAAATGACTTTGGAACATATTAGGGGTTAGATCAAATCTGCTTCAAAACCTTAGACAAGAAACTCAAGCTAACTAGAAAACAAAACAACTATAAAATTTTGGAATTTTTGAGTTTATAATGTTTTTTTAGGACAGAAAAGAAGACACTTTTAACTTTGTAAAATTTCACAATGAAGAACCTTACAGAAAGCACTCCTTTACTAGATTTAGATAAGAGAAATTACTAAGAAAAGGATACTTTCACTAGATCTAGATGCCTTGTAATTAAATCAAGTATCAGATCTAGTTACATGCAAGTGTATCAAAGAATAAGGAGAGTAAATAAATGCAATTTATGAATGTAATACACTTCGCTTGAGCTTGGAATTCCTCTTGGGCAATGGGGTCGCTTTGGTGGAGTGACTAAAGAATTGTCTTTTAGATTTATTGAAGAAAGGGTAGATGCAATGAGCTCCACCAATCCTCCAAGTTGTTGATATCTTGAAAATCTTCACAACACTTATACAACACTATCAAATAATTGGTTATACCTACAAAGGAAACTTCATGGAAAAATTAGTTATAGCAAACACATCATGCACATATAATATCCAAATATAAGCAAGGAAATAGAATAAGAAAGCAACCAAGCTTAATGATTCTATCCAAAGAAGCAACAATGAATTTCTGATGGCCAATATTCAACAATATAAAGAAAGAACCAAGTGAAACTACATCCCCTCAAGCACATAGCAAATTGACAATTCACAAAAGAGACACCATACCAATGAGTAGACCTCCAAAGTCTTTTGATTTTATTCCAATAGAAAATACTAAATTACAATAGATAAAAATCAAGCCAAGTCCCAACTTCCATTAACCAACAAAGGGAGGGGTCAACTTTACTTTATATCTTCTTTGGTGAAGATCCCAAGACATGTGTGTGAGCTCTAAGAGAGAGTGTGCATGAGTAATTTGGGGATGAGTGGAGTGGAAGAAGAACACCACTCCAAGTGAGGTGAGTTCTTCTTAGGCTCAAATGACATGTGCTCAAGAGAAAATCCCCAAGTGTAGATGGTAGGTGAGAGGGAGGGCGAGTTTCTCTTTGGGATTGTTATCCCCATTTTGTGGATAAATAAGGATATCATCTCTCGATGCCCTTAGGTTGCAGATATGGGGTGTTGAGAGACTACATAACCAACAATACCCTTTTGCACAAATGGAAAACCCACTCACCAGCACCAATGGTCACATTTTTGTAGATGGCATCCACCACACCAGCTGGCTTCTGGAAGGCAATGGGTCTTTATCCATGAGGTACAAGTCAGTATTATGGTGAGCATCATTTCAATATTTAAGCCATTTGATTATGTTGTATCTTATACTTCTCTATATTTCATGATATGTGCTTGGACATTATGTATTTTTTCCCTGCTTCACCTTGGTGGTTGACATTGTGCCCTAGTAAGTGGTTTTCCTTAGGGATGTGTATGCTACTGGGAACTTCCTTAATGAGCCATTGTATTGTTCCCAACCATACTTACCACTTTACATCATTGTTCCCCTCCATTTCCTTATCTCTTGGGATTTTAGGGTGTATTGACCCAAGAAGGGGTTGTCCCTCATTCTATGGGAAGAAGGGGATAAAGGCCCAGAGGGGTTGGTGTTGGGTAAAAGATAAAATCCTTATATAAACCTTCCAGATGCTTCACCCAGGGATCACCCAAGAAATAAATGAAATGCTTGTATTTGAATAAAGGGGACCCACAATATAATAAAGAATGCTTGAAAGGTTAGTTGAAGGATATAAGGTTTCATCATGAGCCGACCTATCACATCCATGAATATCTAGGGGTATGGCATTGTCATCTTCTAGTCACCACGCCAGAGAAATGGCTCTCAGTTGCATGGTTGAGAGAAGGTGGGTCTCGTCATGAGACAACCTTCTCATTTCCATTAGGTGTTTGTGGGTGAAATTGCCATCACATGGTCACCATGCCAGGGAAGTGACCTTCAACCTCTCTTTATGCTATATTCAAAGAAAACAAAGAAAGAAAGATAAAAGGAAATTGATAGGCTTGGAAAAAGTGCATTGTGGATGAACATACCACACACCCTCTACAAAGGCACCCATGAATGAGACAATATGACCCCTTGTATGTCATAAGCCATATGCCCATTGATGCTTGACCCCAACCACTTCATCCACTTTACATGGCTTAGAGAGGGATCCCTTGGAAACTCTCCTTGACCTAGGGAAATATCTACCCAATAGGACACCTCGTCAACCCTCCCATATTCAAGCTTGACAAGTCACATAGTGTCTTTGAGAAGTCAATTGTTTGATATAGTGATATTTTATGCAGTTTCTTAGATGGATTATTTATTGATTGGATTCACTTATCATGATGCTATGACTTGATATCCTTGGATTTTGTGCTCATTTGTCTTTGCAGGACCTAGCTGGTGGATATTTTTGGGAGAACAAGACTAGCTTGGGCTCCCATGGGGGTACAATCCCATAGGTTGGATGCCAAGGGCCCGCATGTCAGATGAGAGATATCAAACTTGGAAGGCCTTGATCATGACTTGGACAACCTATTCCATCCCTGACTTGCCAAACGATTTTCTCGGGAGGGGAAACACGTCCTATTTTGAGCTTGACGTCATGATTTGGGGGCTAGGGCATGGTGGTGAGATACCACTCTTTTGACACATGGACGTTTGAGGAGGAGAAAGGTATTCACCATGATCAGAGTGCTTAGATTCTTGACATGTGGCCTTTAGAGGCCTAC
The DNA here is from genome assembly GCA_032191745.1 of Picea mariana. Lineage (NCBI taxonomy): Eukaryota > Viridiplantae > Streptophyta > Pinopsida > Pinales > Pinaceae > Picea > Picea mariana. Next base: position 46,353 of record JASDQU010012614.1, read on the forward strand.
CCATTCTTCTCCAACACCAACGACTTCCTCAAAATGGAAAAACATCCCCTAAAGGGGTGACGTCCTCCTAAATTAGGGTTTTATTTGTGCAAAAAGTGAAATTTTAAGTGAATTATTTAATATTACTTTGTTTATGGGGCAATATTAGGGTTGTTGACCCCTAATATTTTGATTTACTCCTTAATTCATGGACAAACTATGTTATCTACATTTTATATAAATAGAGATCATAAGATATCATTTTAAACATAACTCTCCCTCTTGTGAGAGGACATGGTGTGAAATTTGCGCCACACTTGTCTCTTTTATCTTTTGTGGACTTGTTTATGGCTATGTTTATGAATGGTTGATGGAGGAGGTCTAGAGCTAGCTTTGGATGATGCTTTCTAGCTCTTGTGGTGGATTATCTTGGCATTTATCTTGATCTTGGTAGGGTATTTTACTATTATGTTATCATTGTTTCAATTCAAGGTTATTGTGCTAGAAACTAATTGGGAAGTATAAGGGCATACACCCCCACCATAGTCTTCATCACTTTATGCTTTATCGTATTTCTTTAACAAGGGTTTTCTAAGAGAAGTATAAGGGCATACACCCTCTTAAGTTAAAACCTGGGTAGAGAAACTTTCCTTGGGAAGTAAAAGGGCTTACACCCCCAAGGAGGTAGTTTCTCTAGTTCTTGTTTGTTTAACTCCATTAACCCAATAATAAAGGCACTAGTCATACTATTCTTTGCATTGGATAAATAAAATATTGCATTGGGAAACGTGAATTTCTGTCATTTTTACTTCTTGCAAAGTGGATTGTACTCCTTGTGCCTTGGGCACCTCGCAACCACTAGGGAATCCCCATCAAGGGGCTACTTCTTGTTGTTGTTACAAAATTTCATCTTCATCCATTAGGGTTTCATAAACCCTAACTCATTTGCTTGAATAACTCTCTTATCAACCATTGGAGTTCGCTCAAAGTTTGCACACTTACCCTCCTTGGCCTAGCGCACTTTTTGGAAAAATTTCAGGGGATTTCAGTGGCTGATTTTATTTTTGTAATAGATTGAATGTTACAGCCAAAAGGCTGATATAATTTGTTGCAGACAAGTATTTATCTTTTGTGCTAGAATATTGGCTTTTCATCTTGAGTTTAGCTAGTATTTCTCTTGTGATTTCTACATGATATCTAGCATTTATTGAGAAGCTTATAGTACCATTTACTTGATGATATATATATTATTTGTTTCTAAACATTATGGACAACAATATTAACTTGTTGATCCAACTAACATATATCATTGCAAGGTGTGTTTTATTGTGTCTCGGGCATGTACAATCATCCGGAAAAGTATTGTACCCGTGGGGAAACAATTACATGAATTGCAAGGCATATCTCCCTACCTTTTGTTCCACTTAGAATTAAAATCTAGGGGCTTCACTTCCATTTCCCTCCATCTCCATCTTAATCTCCCTACGGTCACCGAGATCACCTCCCTAGAGTGACCTAGTGTTGGCCCTTGACAAAGTTTTTGGAGATCCTTGGTCAAGTTGACCTATTTTGGGACTTCGACAACCTGTCGAAGATGGAGCACAAGATCAAGTAGAGATCGTGGGATCTCAACCCCTTTTTGGGTCCTTTTTGGGATTTGGGAATATCTAATGGGTATGGGATGTTGGCCCATGGGTTTACCCATGTTTAGGCCTATTTTGTAAAGTATAAATAGATGTCTAAGAAATGTAAGAAGGGGCATCTATGTGATGTGAGGCCAATAAGATAAGTGTTAAGTGCAAGTATGGTTTGTAGATGCTCTCTGCATATTGTGAGAAACTTGTAGAGCTAAGTGCAAGTGGTTGTAATAGAATATGAAAGGCTTTGTGTTAGACCTAGCTCGGGGAAGGAGGATCTAGCGAGGTGCACGCAAATCTCCTGTCCTATGCAGAGTAGGGTTTTTGTGGCTCTGTGCATGTAGTTGACTTATTGAAGCTAGTAAAGAAGAAGAGTTGGTGGACGTAGCCCCAGGGTGGGGGTGAAGCACGTAAATACTATGTTATTCTGCTCTGTGCAATGTTCTGATGTATTTATGTGTTATTTGCTAAGTGCTTGATATAGATAGATAGATAGATATGTTTATGCTTTGTGCTTATGATGAATCTCGATGTTAGATCTGATATAGGTGAATGTGTTTAGTGATTGAATCTACCAGATATGATCCATTTATTTATTCTAAGTGCTTAGATACATTAGATCAGGGTGAATGTTGTGATGCTTTGTTTTCTCTGCGGAGTAGATATTGGTTAAATAATAATGAACTAGCGGTGCTAAGTTCTTTGTTAAGTATTGTAATCACATATCTGTGTCCCAGCCAAGGTTGCAGACACTTGAGTTCTGCAACCACCCCTGCCTCTACCTTGGGTGAGACTTCATCTCCTTCACAGGTGTTGCCAAAAGGTTCGGTAATTAGGGTTTTGTTGGTGTGTTGTTGTAGCATTGAAACCTAGGTCTGCCTCTGTGCCAAAAAATGGTTCAGTTGTCGGTACATGAAGTTGTGATTGTTGGGAACTGAGGAAGAAGAAGCTTTGTGCAAATATCCGACCTGAAGTTCTGAAATCTTTGTTCTTAGATCTGTTTCTCTAGTGTGCAACACTCTACTTAGTTTGACAAGATCTGTGCTAAGGAAAAGAAGTCTGATCTAAAGAAAAGAGGTAAGATCTGAAAGCTTTGTGCTCTGAGAAGGAAAAAGTGAGACTTTTTTATTAAAATAGGTAAGATATGAAAGCCTTGTGCTCTGATAAAGGTAAGAATATTGAAAATTTCTAGATCTCAAAGCTTTGTGCTTTGTAGAAGTAAGATAAGTGGAAATTTTTGTTTCAACAGTATGGATCTAGGTATGTTTGATAGATTCTATCCTAGATTTAAAACTAGGGTATTAATAGATGAAAGAAGATTTGATATGAGTAGATTTGATAAGAATAGTGAAAAATATGTTATACCTATGCATAGAAAGAATGTTTGGACTAATAAGTCTATGCAGGACCCTAGAAAGAACTGTTTGCAGGTTAGCTACCACTATATTAGCGTGTAGTGTAGGAAAGGTTGGGGGTCATTTAAAAGAAAGAGAGGATTAACCCTTTGTTACAGTTGCAGAAGACCGAGACATCTTTCTAAGGAATGCCCTGGGAGAAGACCTAGTTGTCTTTGTTGCAAAGATATGGACCATGAAGTATTGGATTGTCCTAGAATGATTGCTAAGCTTGAAGAAATGAACATGAGACAAGAAAACCTTAAGGCACAGAATCCTAGAAAGAATTAGAGAAAGTATTTCTACAGATGAAAGAAACCCTAAATGACCACTGACATGTCAAATTATTAGAGATCTTCAAAGAAAAAGAATGCCTCGAAGAAAGAATAGGATACTTCGACATTAACTGTGTTCTAGATGAGGAAACATAGGTGAATATCATGATAGAGAAAACTTGGGAAGCTATAGGGAGGCCTACTATGATTCCTTCATTAAGAGGAATAGGACTATTCAAAGGAAAAAGGATAAACCTATGTGGGAAGCTCGCTCGGATACCAATGAATGCCAATGGAAATTCGACAGAGGAAGATTTTGAGATTATTAAATTTATTGAGAACAATGCCCCATTTACCATGCTACTAGGAAAACCTTGGATTAAAAGAGATCGGGCCAGAAGGAAAGAAGAAGAAGAAGTTTTAGAGAAAAAGAAGCAAGAGTTAAAAGAATTCATGACTAGAAGGATCGCACACTTGATTAAAGAACAGAAGAACAGATCGAAGCTATTTAACACCAGAGACCTGGATGTCAATGTTGCAAGAACACTAGAAGACCCACAGAAGATTGAAGTACCTATTCCAGATAAAGAAGAAGGATCACCCTCGAATCTTAGGGAAGAATTTCAACAATGCAAAGTAACTATGCCAAAAGAAGATAAGAATCAAAAGGCCTACCGAGACGAAGCTCACTGGGAAGAAGGATAGAAAGCTAAGTAAGAAGAGAGCTAATATCGACAAGTTGTAGAAGGTTCCAGAGGGAACCTCGGAGAAGAGAAATTTGCAAAATTGGAGATTCGTCGGGATATCAGAACAATGACACATGGCACTTCACCATGACGAAGCAATATAGTTGTTGAGGACAATATAACCATTAGACCAACGCTCTGAATAGATAGAAAGACATTTATGGATAGGCAGCTTGCCATCCAACCATTGTGACCGTGCCATAACAGACAGAACAGAGTTAATGAAGGCTTCATACCTGTTGCAAGCGACCTGTTGTTGAGTTACCTATTTATCCCTTCATGCCATGCACCAAGAACACTTTTTTCCAACCAAGAGTTTGAGCCCACAGACTAAGTTGATTTTATACAATGATCATCGCACTCTTTATTTCTATTCTATTGCAGTATCTAAGTTACTCCCTGAACCCGAGATTGTTAACCCCAAGTGTGTATGTCGGATGAGTTGACCATTGTAGAGAAAGTTGTTGAATAAGTTCTGATCGAACTCATGACTGAAAGAGTCATGTCGATGTCTATAGGTGTACAAGCATCATCGACGAGAGGACTGCCAGCTTCTCCTTCCACTGCTCGTGGAGCCGAACCATCCCGGTCGTCAGATGAAAAGTGAAGCAAGAACAGGTATGATCTAGCAAATGCCAAATTGATCCTGACCATATTACCCGCCTATATACCACCTCTGAGTGGCGTAGTAAATCAAGACAGTGTGCCCAGAGATTTTGAATACACCTTGGTTATGTCGTACCTCTAGAAGTGGATACATGTAGTATGAGAAGAATAAGATAATATTACAGCATTGAAGTTTAGCGACTTCAACCATGGAGATCGCAAAGTCTATAACATGCTCTCTCCACATAAGTACCTGACCAGAACTAAGGGGAAGAATTCAAAGATAATCCCCCAGTCGTGGACTATGAACCTCGCACAGTCCACCCTGTTGAACGTCATGAAGATTCCTCACTTCGAACGACACCAGGAGGTGAATGCATGTGTCAAGTTGTTGTTGTCTTGTTACCATGGTGGCTATTTGTGGCTAAATCTCTGTATAATAGTTGATTCAATGATGATCAATTGGATCACAGGGTTGAGTATGCAAGGACCTGATCCATAAGAGTTTTACCCTGAAAAATCCATGGATCATGCTCTAGCACATAAGATCAAGGACAATTATGGCGATGTCGAGAAGGGAACACGAGGCTACAAGGTAGCTTCTATCCAGAGTGGTGTAGTGTTCCTTGCCTATCAGTTGATTGCAGGGAAGTTAGTACAAAATAACTAACCCACCCAAGTCACCGTCTTTGTAGTCGACCTCGCAGGGAAGTGCGCGGAAGGCCTTCAGATGAACTGGGAGAAGTACCTGGTGAACCATTTGGAACTCGACTGCAAAGAAACACAAGATCAAGGATATGAATTTCATTTCAGTTGGCTCTTGATCCTTATATATTTTATTTCCTGGGATATGCCGGAAGGTATGACCTTCTTGGACATCGAGCCTTTTGAACCATTGGTCATGAAGTTCAGTACACTATGGTTTTTTTTCAAATTCAAATGATTTTTTTCATACCTACTATAATCATGTGAAGATAGCCATACAGTCCAAGCCTTGCATGACTTTGAACACTCTTCACTGGTTCAGGCCTTTGATGAATTTCAGGGCAGATCGGTATTTTACTTAAATCACAGTGCGCACTGACGAACACAAGCAACAGCTTCAATCCTACTATAAGTTGATGGAGGAGGACTTGGAGGAGATCAAAAAGGACTGGTCAATGGACCTCCTTACTATAGAAGACCCTAGGGAGATATTCAACATTGACAGCCCAGAAACTGTGCAGGATACACCCGGACCTAGCAGAACAAAGAAGACCAAAGAGGTCCAAGAATTATACAGCACATCCATGAAGACTGCTTCCATATCACCAGAGCAAGGAGGTGATGGAAAAGAGTTAGATGACAAAGAAGTTGAATAGAAGCAAGGAGACGAGGTTGATCCCCTAAAGAAGAGGAAAGTTTCACCTCTAAAACCTTCCTTCCAGAAGAAATCGAAGGCCACCATGATCAAGATGTAGACTGTCCTCACCTCCGATGACTTTGACTTCCTCATAGCAGCCCTGCAAGATGCTTCACTGGAAATAGTGGAGAAACAAGATGAAAAGTAAGAGGAGATGTATGATCGAATTGAGACTAAACTACGAGGGGTACAACACGCCCTACAATCTAGCCGCATAGTCTCCATTGCACCTGGAGAACCAGAATTGGGAGATGAGCTAGCTCAACTCCACCGCCTAGCCAATACAGTCGAAGCTCACCTTCGATGAGCACAGGAAGAAACAGTGCAAGCCACCCAGGCTTTGACACAAGTACAAGGAGTACTCATAGGGAAATGTTGTGCTACAAAACAGGAAAAGCTTGCTCTCCAAATGAAGTTTGATGAAGAAAAAGCACAGCTACAACAAGAAAAGGAATAGTTTCTCATAGAGCAACTTGAAGTAAAAGAAGCGGTCAACAAAGTACTTCGCTCTATAACAGTCTTAGAAATCAACACAGAAGACCCAGTTACACAGTAGGTGAATGAGCTCACAGAAGCCATCCAACAACTATAGCAACGCATAGCATATTTGGAGCTACGCACTGTACCTAAGACCCCACAAGATGTAAGAGACCAAAGAGAAGCAACCACCAGGAGCACAGTTGAAAGGATAAAGGCTCTTACCCTAGAATGTAAGAAACTCACTAATCGTAGTGCCTAGACCTATGAACAACTCATGGAGAACCCAGAACTAAAGGAACTGCAGTCACAGCTCCAAGAGGAGAAGTATCAAGCCAAAACGACACAGGTGCAACTGAAGTCCCTGTCAGCTGTGGAAAGAATGAAGCGCTCCCAAGAACAACGCACTGCACAGTAGCAAATCCATACTATCCAAAGCATAGTTATCTAGGTAATTGAGAAACTCCAACCCATACAATACAAAGCCTATCAATTGTTTATAGAAGTAGAAGGCCAAGGAGCAGAGCTAGAGTAGGTTGTCACTACAACTGAACAGTGTCTAGAGGGACCTATCAACGATGCAGTCCTCCAAGAGTTCGTTGAACTGGAGGTCATAGCACAACAGCAAGTCAAATCAGCTCGAGCCAAGCTTTAGGCATTTGAAGCAGAACTAGTCAGACCAAAGTGACTCGGGACGAGTCACAGGTGAGTGTTGGGGGCCTGTTGTCCCTTGACCAAGTTTTTGGAGATCCTTGGTCAATTTGACCTATTTTGGGACTTTGAAAGTCTGTCGAGGACAGAGCGCAAGACGAAGAAGAGATCACGGGATCTCAGCCCCTTTTTGGGTCCTTTTTTGGATTTGGGAATATGTAATGGGTATGGGATGTCGACCCATGGGTTTACCCATGTTTAGGCCTATTTTGTAAAGTATAAATAGATTTCTAAGCAATGTAAGAAGGGGCATCTATGTGATGTGAGTTCGATAAGCTAAGTGCTAAGTGCTAGTATGGTTTGTATATGCTCTATGTATATTGTGAGAAACTTGTAAAGATAAGTGCAAGTGATTGTAACAGAATGTGAAAGGCTTTGTGCTAGACCTAGCTCGGGGAAGGAGGATCTGGTGAGGTGCGCGCAGATCTCCTGTCCTATGCACAATAGGGTTTTTGTGTCTCTGTGCATGTAGATGACTGATTGAAGCTAATAAAGAATAAGAGTTGGTGGGTGTAGCCTCAAGGTGGGGGTGAACCACGTAAATACTATGTTATTCTGCTCTGTGCGATGTTCTAATGTATTTATGTGTTATTTGATAAGTTCTTGATATAGATAGATAGATAGATCTGTTTATGCTTTGTGCTTATGATGAATCTAGATGTTATATCTGATATAGGTGAATGTGCTTAGTGCTTGAATCTACCAGATCTGATCCATTTATTTATGCTAAGTTCTTAGATACATTATATCTAGGTGAATGTTTCGATGCTCTGTTTTCTCTATGGAGTAGATATTGGTTAAATAATAATGAACTGGCAGTGCTAAGTGTTTTATTAAGTATTGTAATCATAGATTTGTGTCCCAGCTAAGGTTGCAGACACCTAAGTCCTGCAACCACACCTACCTCTACCTTAGGTGAGACTTCATATGCTTCGCAGGTGTTGCCGAAAGGGTCGGTAGTTAGGGTTTTGTTGGTGTGTTGTTGTAGTGTTGAACCTTGGGTCTACCCCTGTGCCAAAACCCAGTCACCCTTGAAGTGTGGAACCTACATCAAGGTGACATTGGGTGTAGGATTCCCAAGTTGTAGGTCTTTCTTTATTGTTGGCACAGGATTTTCCCAACCTACAACTTGCACTATAATATTTTGGCATCATTGCCAGGGAATATTTTGAATCTTCTTCGTACCCTAACGACACTTTGGTAATCTATCCCAAATCCTTTCCCTTAGCTTACTTGGTGACTCCACCCAAGGAACGTTCCCTTTCCACCTTTATTAATGATTTCATTTTGAAATTCATCTGACAACTCCACCTTCCCATAACCCTTCTTTCCCCAAACCTTTTCCCCCTGGGAGGTTCAATCCTTCTAAGGTTTACCAAATAAGGCCTCCTCTCAAGTCTCCCATTGCTAAAACCATTTTCCATAAATCCCTTCCCCTTGCTCCAATGGCTCACCCTTAGGCAAGAGACCTTTACAAACCCCTTAACATGACCAATATCCAAGGTTACCCTAACCAGATGCCAACAAAATTCAAGAAGTGGTTTCCAAAGTTCTCAGGAAACAATGTGATAACTGTCGAAGACCACATTTATTTCATGGGCCAAGATATGGACAATGGAGGTATTGATCAGGAAGATGTGTCCATGATACTATCTGTTTCATCATTGATTGGTTCAGAGGACTCCTTGATCATCATATCATGACCTATGATGATTTTTCTACCTTATTTAAAAGAAAATGGTCAAGAAAAATAGATGGTGGGACACTTGGAACTCAGTTCAATCAAATAAATAAAAAGGAGAATGAAACAGCAAAGTAATTCATTTCAAGATTTGACAGGTTGTACAATCAAATTCCAATAGATTATCATCCTACAACATCATCAGTTCGTCTCCTTTACATGAATGCCTTTGAAGGGAAGTTTCAATACATTGTTAAAGATAAAAATCCCACATCATTGGTAGAGGGTAAATAATTCAATATCGACATTGAAGAGAATCTCCTTGATTCAAAAATAGAACCTTTTCAGTATCCCCGCAACAAGACAGAATCAAGGACAAAGGTTTCCAACAACAGTGTTCTTGATCTAATTGTTCTCCTAGCTGAGAAGATAGAGCATATGAATACTCAGTTTGTCCTAGTGAAGGATCATCTTATGAACCGTATGAATACAATGGAAAGAAATCAATCTGCTCCCATACCTCATTTTTCCAGAGAATAGAGAGATGTCGTCAGTTGGAAACCAAGACCTCAACAAGAGGCAAAGGCCCTGGATACTTTGAAACCTGTTGGAATAGTTGATATAGAAGCTTGTTGTCTCCCATGACAAAAACCCTACAGGGAAGATGAATTCCCCCAATAAGATGAATATTATTCTAACAATACAAACTTCATGAATTTCAATCTCAATGATGAACATGTTACTCAAGAACAAATCATTGAAGTCATGAGAATAGGAGAAAGAGAGGGGATAATTCGATCCTTAAATAAACTTACAGATGATCAGAAGAAGGAATTAAGGAGGAGATCAATTCTAATATACAGAAGAAAAAATGCTTCATCCCCTCCATTACAGCATGATACTCCTCTTCCAACAGTAGAAAAGGTGGGTCCACCACCTCCACTACTGGTATGTGAGTTGCTTCCTAATACTACTCCTATAGATGAAATTCAGTTGAATATAGATGTTGTAAACATGTTTGGAAAACTGAATATGATGGTCCTAGAGACAGATATGTGTAAGATCTATTCAGTAAAAATGGAAATTTTGAAAATATTATAGGTGCCAGCCGAGAAGGAGGATTCTCCCATCATGTTAAACATTATGTATCTCGATTGGCCAAGGGACAAGAACCCTCCTTTCTATCTTTCATTAGGCATGAATGACCTTCATTTGAACAACTACATGCTTGATTCAGAGGCCTCAACAAATGTCATATCATTGAAGGTAATGAAATATATTGGTTTGAGGACAACCCAACCTTATGGAAATGTATGTGGTATTGATTCCAAAAAGGTCAAATTCCTAGGGGTATGTGAGGATGTTGAGGTTTTCCTGATTGACTTTCCACATATCAGCATTCTCATGGACATTGTAGTGATCGACCTTCCAGTTGCTTAGGGGATGATTTTATATATGAGTTGGTATACTTCTCTTGGGGGTTTCCTTAGCATGGATCTCACCCATGCACACATTACTATGGGGGATGGAACTTTTCAGATACTATACTATCGATAGAAAGTTGATAGACACGTGATGGACCTGATGGTCCTGATTATGCCAGGGAATGTGATTATGATGTACTCCCAAAGACCATTGAGTATGATCCATCTGAGCTACCTTTTCTGAAAGAGGACTCCATAGACACACTTATTCCATGGACAGATAAATAAAAATACAAACATGAAAAATACCATGGGAAGAGGCCAAGGTCTATCCAAATTCTAAAGAAGGAAGATGAGAAACATGAAGAAATTGTCAAATATACAGTTCATATAGATCCTCCATACGATGAGAATAGACCTTACATTGATTTCGATGAAGGAAGTCTTGTGCTCATGTGGGACAAAATAAAGGGTAAGTCGAGATATGAATAGAAATATAAAAATTCATGGTTTGGCCCTTACATCATCAAGAAGAAGTCTGACAAAGAATGGTATTATCTGATAGCATTATATGGGAGAAAGATGTCATTACCAGTAGATGGGTCTCTTCTCCAACCTCACATCCAATTCACATGACTTCTTCAAGGCTTGTGCCCCAAGTAAGTAGGTAAGTCATTTTGATTCCATACATTTTGCATCTCGATTGCTCATACTAGTTTAGATGCATTTCATTTTCATCCTACTCTACTTGCATATTGATTTCATGCTTAATCTAGAATTTTTTGAAAAAATGTCAAAATTTTATTTTTCTAGTTTAGTGGGTTTTGATTATGATCATATGAGAAAACAGATGAGTAGGCCATCCTACACTTGACAGTTTGATGTTTCCTTGCAGGCACAGGTCTACCAAGAGATGTTGTGGTTCTCATGCACGCTATGGCGATCACATGTTCCCAAGTAGGAGCCAAATGTTATACCAATTTTGTGGATAACTAAGGAGATCATGTCTCGAGGCCCTCAAGTTGTAGATATGGAGTGTCAAGAGATGCCATGACTAGAAATACCCTTTTGCAAAGATTAAAAAAACATTCACCACCACAGATGACTATAGTTTTGCATATGGCATCCACCACACCAGCTGGCTTCCAGAAGGCACTAGGCCTTGCTCTATGAGGTACAAGTCAGTATTATGTTGAGCATCATTTCAATATTTAAGCCTTTTGATTATGTTGAATCTTAGGTTTCTCTAGATTTCATGATATGTGCTTTGACATTATGCCTTTTTCCCTGCATCACCTTGGTGGTTGACATTGTGCCCTAGTAAATGGTTTTCCTTGGGGATGGGTTTGCTACTGGGAACTCCCTTAATGAGCCATTGTATAGTTCCCAACCATACTTACCAATTTCCATCATTGTTTCCCTCCATTTCCTTATCTCTTTGTATTTTAGGGTGTATTGACCCAAGAAGGGGTTGTCCCTCATTCTAAGGGAGGAAGGGGCTAAAGGCCTAGAGGGGTTGATGTTGGCTAAAAGATTAAATACTTATATAAATATTTCAGATACTTCACCCAGGGATCACCTAAGAAAGAAATGAAATGCTTATCTTTGAATAAAGGGGACCCACAATATAATAAAGAATGCTTAAAAGGTTGGTTGAAGGATAGGAGGTCTCATCACGATCTGACCTATCACAACCATGGATATCTAGTGGTNCTCAGTTGCATGGCTAGGAGAAAGGGGGTCTCTTCACAAACCATCCTTCTCATTTCCATTAGGTGTTTGTGTGTGACATTGTCATCACCTAATCACCACGCCAAGCAAGTGACCTTCAACCTCTCCTTATTCTATATTGAAATAAAATAAGGAAAGAAAGATAAAATGAAATTGATGGGCTTGGAAAAAGTGCAATGGAGATGAAGGTACCACACACCCTCTACAAAGGAATCCATGAATGAGACACTAAGACCCCTTGTATTTCATGATCCCTATGCCCATTGAGTCTTGACCCCAACCACTTCATCCACTTTATATGGATTAGAGAGGGATAACTTGTAAACTCTCCTTGAACTAGGGAAAGATCTACCCAATAGGACACCTCATCAACCCTCCCATATTCAAGCTTGACAAGTTGCATAGTGTCTTTGAGTAGTTAATTATTTGATATAGTGATATTTGATGCACATGCTTAGATGGGTTATTTATTTATTGGATTCACTTATAATGATGTTATGACGTGAGATCCTTGGAGAGTTTGCTCATTTGTCTTTGCAGGACCTATTTGGTGGATAGTTTTGGGAGAACAAGCCTAGCTTGGGCTCCCATGGGGCTACAATCCCACAGATTGGATGCCAAGGGCCTGCATGTCAGAATAGAGAGATCGGACTTGGAAGGCATTGATCATGACTTGGAAAACATAGCCCGGTCCTCACTTTCCAAACGATTTGCCCAGGAGGGGAAAAACATCCTATTTTGAGCTTGACGTCATGCTTTTGGGGCTAGGGCATGGTGGTGAGATGCCACTCTTTTGACACATGGACATTTGAGGAGGAAAAAGGTATTCACCATTATGAGAGTGATTAGATGCTTGACATGTGGCCTTTGGAGGCCTACCCATGATCCTCCAACAACGACTTCCTCAAAGTGGAAAAATGTCCCCTAAAGGGGTGACATCCTCCTAAATTAGGGTTTTATTTGTGGAAAAAGTGAAATTTTAAGTGAATTGTTTAATATTACTTTGTTGAGGGGGAAAGATTAGGGTTGTTGACCCCTAATCTTTTGATTTACTCCTTAATTCATGGAAACACTATGTTAGCTACATTTTGTATTAATAGAGATCATATGATCTCATTTTAAACATAACTCTCCCTCTTGTGAGAGAAATTTGTCTAAAATTTGCACCACACTTGGCTCTTTTATCTCTTGTGCACTTTTGTATGGCTATGTTTATGAATGGTTGATGGAGGAGGTCTAGTGCTAGATTTGGATGATGCTTTCTAGCTCTTGTGGTGGATTATCTTGGCATTTCTCTTGATCTTTGTATGGTGTTTTACTATTATTCTATCATTGTTTCAATTCAAGGTTATTGTGCTAAGAACTAGGTGGAAAGTATAAGTGCATACACCCCCACCATAGTCTTCATCACTTTATGATTCATCTTATTTCTTTAACAAGGGTTTTCTAAGAGAAGTATAAGGGCATACACCCTCTTATCTTAAAACCTAGCTAGAGAAACTTACCTTGGGAAGTAAAAGGGATTACACCCCCAAGGAAGTAGTTTCTCTAGATCTTGTTTAGTTGACTCCATTAACCCAATAGTAAAGGCACTAGTCATACTCTACTTTGCATTGGAGAAATAAAATATTGCATTGGGAAACATGAATTTCAGTCATTTTTACTTATTGCAAAGTGGATTGTACTCTTTGTGCCTTAGGAACCTCACATCCACTAGGGCATCCCCATCAAGGGGATACTTCTTGCTATTGTTAAAAAATTGCATCTCTGGTCATTAGCGCTGCAAAAACCCTAATTCATTTGCTTGAATAACTCTATTATCAACCATTGGATTTTGCTCAAAGTTTGCACACTTACCCTCCTTGGCCTAGCGCACCTTTTGGAAACGTTTGAGGGGATTTTAGTGGATTATTTTCTTTCTATACTACATTGAATGTTACATCCATAAGGCTGATATAATTTGTTGCAGACAAGTATTTATCATTTGTGCTAGAATATTGGCTTTTCATCTTGAGTTTAGCTAGTCTTTCTCTTGTATTTTCTACTTGATATCTAGCACTTATTGAGAATATTATAGTACCATTTAATTTCTGATATATATTTTTATATATTGATGTAAATTAGGGACAACAAGATTAACTTGTTGATCCAACTAACATGTATCATTGCAAAGTGTCTTTTCTTGTGTCTAAGGCATGTACAATTATCCTGAGAAGTACTATACCTATGGGGAATAAATTACTTGACTTGCAAGGAATATCTCCCTACCTTTTATTCCACTTATAATTTACCTCTAGGGGATTCACTTCCATTTCCCTCCATCTCCATCCCAATCCCCCTAGGGTCACCGGGATAGCCTCCCTAGAGTGACCTAGTCACCCTTGAAGGGCAGCACCTACATCAAGGTGACATTGGGTGTAGGATTCCAAAGTTGTAGCTCTTTATTTGTGTTTGGTTTGGTATTTTCCCAACCTACAACTTGTGCTATAACATGGATTAGCTCCCCCTCTTCTAAGTGCACCACATGTGCCAAGTGAGATCGAGTCTCTATCTTGGGATCTTCACCCTCTTTTAACTCCTCTTCTAGGTCGCCTTTACCAAGAGAGAACTCACCACCTAAGTGTGTAACTCTAGACATGAGGAAACATGTCCCCAACATGTTTCCTAAATAATAGCATGCTGATTTTATTTGATTTTTTATGTCTTTTTCACCCTTTTGAGAGAAAACATCAATTTTGAGTGATTAAAATCAGTTTTTTGCCACAAAAAAGGGGGGATAAGGGTTTAGGAGGTGATAGGGTTAGAAAACAAGCACCAACATGGCATATAAAAACATCTTATGCCTATTTTGTGACTTTTTTTACTTTTACAATTAAAATTACCCGTTTGCGGGAAATTTTTTATTGACTGAAGAACTTTAAAATACCTAAGGGGGACTTAGCACATTTCCATGAGACTCTAGGAGGATGTTGGGCATGGTAATATACATTATACAATAGGTTTATAATACCATGTCAATGCCTGACCATGAGTGTATACTCCAGCTTTGGAGGAATTCAGTGAAAAAACTCGAAAATTAGAAGTCGCTTGAAGCAGCAATATATAATTAACAAGTAAAAAAACACTCTAGAGTAATAACTCCTATCAAGGCCTTAGGTGGCTAAAAATTTTAAAAAAATCATCATGCAACACCTCTTATTACAATTATGGAAATGTGGAAAAAGTTGTTCGAACAGACCGGCTAAACTTCTAAACATTGAATTTTGAGCTTTTGATTTCTCAGTCTTTGGCGGCTCAACTGCTAATCCAGCTAATGCAACTCAGTGGATAAGAGGACCAACCAATAACATTCAGGAGAAAATTGATTAAGGACTTGCAGTTAAAGTATACCAAAATGGAAAAACAAGCATGTTCCTAGTGCAATCATTGAAGTACTTTAGACCAAGATACTCAAGGATTATTACATATGTCCCTCGTGCAGCCATAAAAGAAATTTAACCCAAAAATATAGCCTAGGTACTTGATATCACCCAATATATAACTTGTGAAAAGCCTTCACAATATGCAAGACAAGTGTAACATATGGAAGTACTTGCCATTGTTACTATATAAATTAATTCCCTTGTTTTAGTGAAGGATTGAAATACAACAAAAGGGAGGCTTCTCTAGCAACCTAAAGGAATCCTATAGAAATATTGAATCAAGTCTATGGCCTCCTATATCGGTTACTCAATTATACCACCACTAAGTCAAATTTCAAGATAAACACAAGGTGGTTAATCAATTCCATATTTGTGTGTGAGGTGCTTAAGACAATAAATGATAATTACCAAGTCAAATAAGTCAAATAAATGCCTCGAAACACTACAAATCAAAAGAAAATCTATGGCTTCATAAAAGTTGCATTAAAAGATAATTACTTCAACAATAAGACAAGTTACAAGAACAGAAATGTAATAGCCCTTAAAACAAGTAATCATGCAAAGAAAAGGGCTGACAATGCAAGCTAAAACTAGGGTTTCATATGACAAATGCTTCATGCAATGCAAAATGGCATGAAACAACCTCAAAAAACTCAAGACGTCAAGCCCTTGTTGGATGAAAATTACAATAAAAATGCAATAAGTGATGTTAAGCTAGAATGTTCTAAGGTGAAGAATTCCATAAAGCCTAGACGTTGGGCTACAAGTGGTTGAAAATTGAAGAGGGATTGGAATAAAACATAAATCTACCATAAGATGTCAAAGGAGGAAAGGGAATAGATTTTAAGATCACTTTGCAAGAGAAAATACTAGTGTTGTCTAGCTTCCTTAGGCATATGGAGTCAAAAATGAAACTTTCATGAAGATAAAAGGAAAAAGAAAGACTTAAGAAATAAACCATAGGGTAGTCCACTACAAACCCTAGGTATTAATCCTTTAGGAGAGAAACTAAAGGTAGTCCACTACAAAACCTAAGAGGTCATCCTAGTCTTATAAAGACATAAATCAAGAGATCAAGATGGATTTTTCTCAAAACCCTAGAGTAGTCCACTACAAACCCTAGAACCTTGACCTCATATTAAAATTTTCAAATCAAAGAGATAAAAGCTCAAGACCAAAAAGTTGAGATTCTTAACCTAATGTTGTGCTTGGATTGTGTACCTTGCCTCCAGTCTTCAGTATGTATCTTGGACCACATGAGCCCCCTCCTTGGATGATGATTGCACATGGTTGGATGACACTTGGATCCTTTGGAGGATGTGATGCAAGAGCATCTACATCAGCATTAAAAAGAGGACACGCTGGAGTAAATCACATCATTTAATGCATGCATGAATTTGATTTGGATCCTACAAAGGAGAGTGCACCCATTTTTTGTGTTTGAATTTAATGAAAATAAATGTAATTAATGTATGGAGGCTAATTCCATCCCCAAAAGATCCTTTCGCATTGTAATCTCTTTAATGTATAGATGTATTGTACAGATCTCAAGCTTGGGTATGATTTGTTTTGTAAATGCTCATTAATGTGATAGGAGAGCAGTAGGTAGGAAGGAGGGAAGGCTCGAGAAGCCCCTTCATGTATATAATTTATTTTCTTGTTCATTTGTGAGGGTTGTTAAACCACTGAAAACATTATTGTTGCTCATTTTTTGAGTTATTTGTTAGAGAGAGAGAGAGATTTATTGTAGTTGAGATCTAGAGAGCATTGTATAAGTTTGTTGAAGGAGTAGTGGAGAACTGCATGTATGAATGTATATTTCATCACTTGAATGAATAGAACAGAGGAGCTTAGATCCAAATTTTTGGTGTTGATGTTACTGGGTTTATCTGAATGAATGGTAGGCTTTATGTTTGTTTTAAATTATCTTTTTATATTGTTCTTGTTCTTGTGAATGTATTTTGTGGTTAAATACATGAATCTATAGAGTTATAATAAGTTTCAATTGTTTCTCTTATGAGATCTCATGCAAGGAGTGCATATTGTCCACAAGGAGTGCTTTGACAGAGTTAAGTTTAACTCAAAGAAGCTCAGGAGAGATAATGTTGAATCTTTGATAGTAGTAGTGCAGAGAAAGCACTAAGCCACGCAAGGAGTGCGTAGGCTGAGATGTTCTCAGATTCTTTGTGAAGAGGAGAGAAGACAATGGTTGTAGAGTTATAATGTCGCAAGGTGTGCACCCAAGGATTTAAAACCTTGGAGAACACAAGCTCAGGAGAGATAGAAACCAGAGTCTTTAAGGAGTTAGAAAGAAGTGCCCAAAGGAGAGGCATAGGTCTCATATACCTCTAGGACTTAAGCTTAGGATGGATATCTTCCATCAACATAAAGGGAGGAACTTTAGAAGTTCCCAAGTCCCAACACTCTACAGCATGATGCAGAAGCATCACAAGAAAGCGTGAGTGGAGGCCAACTGGATATACACCAATGTGCATTTTGAAGATATTGTGAAACTCAAAGGATGCCACATTAATGTAATGTCTGAAAAGATATAATTTCTCTTAATTGTCTTGGGGATTGTAATGCATATCTTAAGCATTTCTCTCATCTGTCGGTTGTAGACATTAATTGTAATAAATGTAAAGTAGTTGTAGAGATTTTATTTTGATAAGATAGCTTAGAGTTGTAGCAGGGAAAACTCAAGAAATTTCCCTCTTATGTATTGTATTATCATTCTCATTGTAATTAAGCTATAGAGAAAGAGAGTATAGGAGAGAAGAGAAGAACAGAGATTGTAGAAGTTGTATGAGAAGATAGTTGTTTCTATTAGAAACCATGTACAAAAGAACTTGAATTAATATAAGAAGGATTTAACCCAATTTCATGGTGTTATTATGGTTACTGTATGCATTTATTGAATGGTATGTTTAAAGTTTTCTCATATGATCTATTATGCATTTGTTTCAATGCTTTATGTGTATGATTTCATGTTGAATGTATGAAGTCTGTGAGAGGTAGAGTTTAAGTTTCAATTTCTCCTCGTCCTGAGAATTCCTGCAAGGAGTGCAGTGAAGGTCTACAAGGAGTGCGCTGACAAGATTCTAAGTTTTACCTCAGAAAAGATCAGGAGAGATAGAGTTGATCTTATATTAGTAGAAGTGAAAGTATAGCACATACCTATGCAAGGTGTGCACAGACCATCTCAAAGTCTTAGACTTTTCCAACCAAGTGAGTGATTGAAAAAAATTTGTCTCAAGGAGTGCGTAGATTTGGAAGATATCAGTTAATCATATATTATCATGAGATTCATGTAAGGTGTGTGCGGGATGAGAAGAAGTCTTAGAATTTTCCAACCAAGTGAGTGGTTGAGGAACTTCTGTCACAAGGAGTGCCCAAAGTTGGAGTGTTTGGATAAACAAAGGTTGTGAAGCCCGCAAGGAGTGCACACAAAAATTTCTTAGAATCATTGAGTTTGTAGCAAGAAATCAAGCTTAGGAGGAAAGACATTGAGTTATTTGGAAAGGGAAAATTGAGAGCCTGAACGGACGGTGGAAATTCTTGGAGGGAGAATCGTCGATACCTGTGGATTGTTAGATCCAGTGGAGTTGCAAGGAGGTTAAGGGAGAGAGTCCTTTAACATTCACAAGCTCAGGATATATAATAGTCATCAGATATGAAGGGATGAGAGTCATTGATTTGGCGCTTTGAATTTCATCATTTCAGGAGTCGAGAGTGTGGAGGAAGCCGTACCCGAAAGTTGCGAGTTGTGAAATTCCAACTTCGCAAAACAAGAAATTGGACCGTCGTATCATGAGAGATCCAGGACTATTGATCTGAGGTGTTTGAAATCAGAGTTCGGACCTCGAAAGAATGGAGGTGAATCACATCGTTTATCCCTGATACGCGAAATCTCGATGCGCTCAGAGGTAGGCCCCAGGGTTTTGGTTGTAGGTCATATGGTTGAAGCATAAGGGAGGAGCTAGGGACTATTATCCCATTTTGGGGTTTTCTAGAATCGATGGAGTTGGCATGACTCGCAACGGAACTCCCAACACCGTGAAACGTGACGTGCCTTTGGGGTTAAGTCTGTGGTCATGTCAGTGGTCATGTGGAGTGGGGGCTCATGCCTAGTGATTGTTCGCACAGAAGGGGTTCATAAAAGGAGACCAGTGGTTATATGTGTGAATGGTTCCAGCAGGGACCAAGAAGCCATTTTGACTCAGAATAGGAAGATCCAAACATAGAGAGGTCAAGCAGACCTTGCTGAGGTGTGGGGTGTTGCAGCAAGTGGTATCAGGGTGGAATTTTTTTTTTTTATGTAGAGGGAAGACAGGGAACAGTTGTTATTGAATTCTGTGTGGACAGATTGAAACAATGTCGTCAAGGAGATGTCAAGAGAGACCTATGCCCGATCCATCTGTGGAAAGGGAGATGAGAGAACTTCATGATCGATTGGATGCCATGGAGACAACACAGAGGTGAACACCTGATACTGGAGATGTCAGTTAGGCTGAAAGTGAGAATGAAGTTGGATTCGAAGAAGACGTTGTAGCCGAAGATGCTGCAGAGGAACGTTTATTTAAAGTTGTTGCCAGAATAGGTGCCAGAGAAAAAATGTACATCTCAATGTGTGAAGGCAACTGAGGAGCTGCTAGATTGGTTTAGGGCTCTATATAAATAATTCAACTATTAGGATATCGAAGAAGATAAAAATGTTAAGCACAATGTCACTAGACTGAAAGGGCATGCAACACTGTGGTGGGATGAACTGCAGGCTGATAGGCGTTGCAAATGAAAACAAAGGATCAAAATCTGGGATAATATGGTCGCCAATATGAAATCCAAATTCATACCTAGATATTACCAAATCAATATGTTTCAAAGAATGCAGAATTTGAGACAGAAAGGGATGACAGTGAAGGAATACAAAGAGGAATTTTACAGGTTAAACATCAGAGTTAGTCATCGTGAGAGTGATGATGAAAAGGTTGTCAGATACATGAATGGCCTGGGATATGAGATTTAGGATGAGATGATCATGGTGACAATCAGGAATGTAGAAGATTCTTATCAGATTACTTCAAAGGAAAAAGTGAAATTGCCCTGAAAAGCAAGGTCAAAGGGGCAGAGGTAGAAGTCAGAGTAGAGGAAAATAAGTTGCCCATGACCAAGTACAGAAGCCCAAGGATGAAGAGAAAAAACCACATAACCACCTAGAAAGGGGAGGAATCTCACAAGGAGGGTAGTATGTCGATAGGAACACTTTTCCTCATGAAAGAGGAAGAGGAAGAGGTAGAGGAGGTGAAATAAAGTGTTTTGTCTGTGGAAAGATCGAACACAAATCTTGGGAATGTCCCGATAGAAAAAAATATGGAGGAGGAGAATCTCACATTTCAGAAGTGTAAAAGTGAAATGTTGAGGCAGAAGATGCAGAAGGTAGAAGATCCTTAATGATGAGGAAAATTCTCTTGAAACCAGAGAAAGAGATGGAGAATCTAGGCCAGAGGAACAGTTTGTTTAGGACTACTTGCAAGACCAAGGATAGGGTATGCAAGGTGATAGTCGATAGTGGAAGCACGGATAATCTAGTATCCACAGAGATGGTGGAAAATTTGTAATTGGATACAGTTGCAAATCCAAGCCCATACAAGGTTTCATGGTTGCAAAAATAACATCGGGTAACAGTCACTAAACAATGTTTAGTTGAATTCAAGATAGGGGGTTATAGAGATGAAATATTATGTGATGTTATTCCCATGGATGTCTGTCATATTTTGTTGGGGAGGCCTTGGAAATATGACAGAAATGTTGTCCATGACAGAAGAAAGAACACCTATACCTTGGAAAAGAATGGTGGGACGCATATGTTGCTGCCAATTGAATACAAGAAGGTGAAAGCAGAACCAAGAAATGTTATACTTATCATGAGTGGGAAGGAACTTCTAGATGAAGTCAAGAAGGAGGAAGAAATGCAATTTGTTGTGGTTAGAAAACCTACAGTCATCTTGACTAGTACTTTGATGGATGATCTACCTAAGGAAATTCAGGAACTGCTGGAGAATTTCGTTGATATAGTGGTGGACGATTTACCTTGTTCATTGCCACCCATCAAAAGTATAAGCCATCACATCGACCTTATACCAGGGGTGAGTTTTCCAAACAAAGAAGCATACAAAATGGCACCACATGAGAATGAAGAGGTCAAGAAGAAAGTCCAGGATTTGATGCACAAAGGGTTGATTAGAGAAAGCTTGAGTCCATGCGTTGTACCAATAGTGTTAAGTCCAAAGAAGGATGGTGGATGGAGGATGTGTACAAACTGGAGAGCTATAAACAAAATCACCATTAAGTATAGATTTCCTTTACTCAGGATGGATGACTTGATGGATTACTTGAGTGGAGCACAATTTTTTTCAAAAATTGATTTGAAAAGCGGATATCATCATATTCGAATGAGGGAAGGTGACGAATGAAAGACAACATTCAAGACGAATGAAGGGTTGTATGAATGGCTTGTCATGTCATTTGGCTTAACGAATGTGCCAAGTACTTTTATGAGATTGATGAACAAAATCTTGAAAGATTTCATTGGGAAGTTTTAGTAAGACTGAGGAAGAACATTTGAGACATTTAACTTTAATAATGAGGATTTGAAAAGCGGATATCATCATATTCGAATGAGGGAAGGTGACGAATGAAAGACAACATTCAAGACGAATGAAGGGTTGTATGAATGGCTTGTCATGTCATTTGGCTTAACGAATGTGCCAAGTACTTTTATGAGATTGATGAACAAAATCTTGAAAGATTTCATTGGGAAGTTTTAGTAAGACTGAGGAAGAACATTTGAGACATTTAACTTTAATAATGAGGATTTGAAAAGCGGATATCATCATATTCGAATGAGGGAAGGTGACGAATGAAAGACAACATTCAAGACGAATGAAGGGTTGTATGAATGGCTTGTCATGTCATTTGGCTTAACGAATGTGCCAAGTACTTTTATGAGATTGATGAACAAAATCTTGAAAGATTTCATTGGGAAGTTTTAGTAAGACTGAGGAAGAACATTTGAGACATTTAACTTTAATAATGAGGAGGTTGCAGCAAGAGAAGTTGTTGATAAATCTAAAGAAGTCATCTTTCATGAAGATAGAAATCATTTATTTGGGTTTTGTGATCTCTTCAAATGAGTTGAAGATGGATCCAGAGAAGGTAAAAGTGATCAAAGAATGGCCATCTCTAAGGAATATCTTTGAAGTTATAAGCTTCCATGGATTAGCCAATTTTTACAGGAAGTTCATCAGAATTTTTCGTGGAATTTGTGCACCAATGATGGACACAGTGAAGAAGAGACATAAATCTTTTCATTAGACAGAGGAAGCAGAGAAAAGTTGCAAGTTGTTAAAGGAGAAGATAACTGGACAGCCAGTTTTGGTTCTGCCATATTTTAGTAAAACATTCCAAGTGAGATGTGATGCAAGTGGATTTGTGATTGGAGCAGTCTTAAGCCAATACAATAGGCCAATTGCATACTTCAGTGAGAAGCTGAACGAGACCAAGATGAAATATTCCATGTATGATAAAGAGTTTTATGTAGTAATACATGTGCTAAAGAAATGGAGGCACTACCTGGTTCCGAAAGAGTTCTTTTTGTATAGAGATAACCATGCTTTATAGTTTATAACGAAACAGGAAAAAATGAACCAGAAACATGCAAAATGGGTTGAATTTATGCAAAACTTTACTTTTGTTACTAAGCACATTTCTGGAAATGCTAACAAGGTTGTTGATGCATTGAGCAGGAAATGTTTGATTATGCAGGAGTTTCGAGTGAAGACATTAGGTTTTGATAGTTTTAAGGACATGTACAGAGATGATTCAGATTTCAAGGATGCTTATGAAGCATGTGAGAATCATGTTCTGAGAGATAGAAGCCAATGGATTGAATAATTAATTCAGGATGGACTATTTTTTAAAGGAAATCAGTTGTGTATCCCGAAGAGTTCTATGAGAGAAAACCTTTTGAAGGAAAAACATAGTGGGGGACTAGCTAGACACTTTGGCCATGATAAAACATTTGCGCAACTAAATAGTTTGTATTATTTGCTAGGGATGAGGATGAATGTCAAAATATTTGTCAACAGATGTAGAATCTGCCAGCACGCAAAAGGGAAAAGACAGAATACAAGGTTGTATCAACCATTGCCAATACCAAAGAGGTTGTGGGATACAGTAAGCATGTATTTTGTGTTAGGATTGCCAAGGAAACAGAGAGATTGTGATTCCATATTCATGGTAGTTGACAGATTCTCAAAAATTTCACATTTCATTACATGTCAAAAAACCAGTGATGCAACACACATTGCAAATCTGTTTTTCAAAGAAGTTGTTCGACTTCATGGTTTACCTAAGAGTATTGTTTAAGACAGAGATACAAAATTTGTTGGTCATTTCTAGAGGACATTATGGAATAAGTTGGGAATGAATTTATCTTTTAGCTCATCATATCACCCTCAAACAGATGGACAGACTGAGGTAGTAAATCGAAGTTTGGGGGACTTATTGAGGATTTTGGTCGCTGAACATCATAGTCAGTCGGATCAAATTATGCTGCAAGAGGAATTTGCATATAATGAATCACCTAATAGGAGCATAAGACAAAGTCCATTCCAGATAATGTATGGAATGTAGGCAAGGGGAGTATTTGAGTTGAGAGACTTGGAGCAGAGTGAGTTTAGGAGTGTTGGAGTGGAGGATTTTGCAACAGAGATGCAGGAGCTCCACAGTAAAATCAGAGAGCGGTTGCAGAGTTCCAACCAAGAATACAAGTGCAGAGCAGATCAACACAGAAGAGAGCTTCAATTCGAAGTGGGATATTTGGTCTTAGCACATTTAAGAAAAGAAAGGTTCCCAAGGGAAACGTATAATAAGCCGAAGATGAAGAAGATAGGACCATGTAAGATTTTATGGAAATTTGAGACAAATTCTTATGAGATAGAATTTCCAGATGGTGTGGGCATATCACCCATATTCAACATAGAAGTTATGTATCCTTACAGAGAAAATGAAGTGAGAGGAGAAGAGAATCAAAAGGAATTTCATTGGGTCAAACAGATGCCTGTAGCTAAAAAGTCGCATATGGAAAAGATAATTGATCAGAGAGTTGGTAAGAAGACCCGAAGGAAGACATATTTTGAATATTTGGTAAAATGGAAGGGACACCCGATTGAGGATGCCAGTTGGGAAAGTGAAGTAGATATCTAGAAACATGGACAGATGGTGCAGGAGCTCATGGACAGGAGTCCATGAATTTTTTAGCCAGAGGAGTATGATGCAGGAGCATCGCAAGAAAGCGCGAGTGGAGGACAGCTAGATATACACCAGCGTGCATTTTGAAGATATTTTGAAACTCAAAGGATTCCACTTTAATGTAATGTCTGAAAAGATATAATTGCTCTTAATTGTTTTGGGGATTGTAATGCATATCTTGAGCGTTGCTCTCATCTGTCGATTGTAGACATTTATTGTAATAAATGTAAAGTAGTTGTAGAGATTTTATTTCGATAAGATAGCTTAGATTTGAAAGAGGGAAAACTCAAGAAAGCTCCCTCGTATGTATTGTATTATCATTCTCATTATAATTAAGTTGTAGAGAAAGAGAGCATAGGAGAGAAGAGAAGAACAAAGATTGTAGAAATTCTATGAGAAGATAGTTGTTGCTATGAGAAACCATGTACAAAAGCACTTGAATTAATATAAGAAGTCTTTAATCCAATTTCATGGTCTTGTTATGGTTACTGTATGCATCTATTGAATGGTATGTTTACAGTTTTCTCATATTCTCTGTTATGCATTTGTTTCAATGCTTTATGTGTATGATTTCATGTTGAATGTATGAATTCTGTGAGAGGTAGAGTATAAGTTTCAATTTATCCTCATCCTGAGAATTCCTGCAAGAAGTGCAGTGAAGGTCTACAAGGAGTGTGTTGACAAGATTCTGAGTTTTACTTCAGAAAAGATCAGGAGAGATAGAGTTGATCTTATATCAGCAGAAGTGAAAGTATATCACAGAGCCGTGCAAGGTGTGCATAGACCAGGTCGATGTCTTAGACTTTTCCAACCAAGTGAGTGGTTGAATAATTTTCGTCACAAGGAGTGTGCAGAGTTGGAAGATATCAGATAATCAGAGATTATCATGAGAGTCGTGCAAGGTGTGTGCAGGCTGAGAAGAAGTCTTAGAATTTTCCAACCAAGTGAGTGGTTGAATAACTTTTGTCACAAGCAGTGTGCAAAGTTGGAATGTTTGGATAACCAGTGCACGCAAAAATTATTTAGAATCCTTGAGTTTGCAGCAAGAAATCAAGCTCAAGAGGAAAGACATTGACTTATTTGGTGAGGGACTATTGAGAGCCTGAATGGATGTTGGAAATTCTCAGAGGGAGAATCGTCGATACCCATGGACTGTTAGATCCAGTGGAGTTGCAGGGAGGTTAAGGGAGAGATGCCTTTAACATTTGCATGCTCAAGAGAGATAATAGTCGTCAGATATGAAGGGATGAGAGCCATTGATTTGGCACTTTGAATTTCGACATTTCGGGAGTTGAGAGTGTGGAGGAAGTTGTACTCGGAAGTCGCAAGTTGCAAAATTATGACTTCGCGAAACAAGAATTTGGACTGTCGGATCATGAGAGATCCAGGACCATTGATCTGAGGTGTTTGAAATCAGAGTTTGGACCTCAAAAGAATGAATATGAATCACATCGATTATTTCTGATACGTGAAATCCCGACGCACTCATAGGTAGGCCCCAGGGTTTTGACTAGAGGTCATATGGTTGAAGCATAAGGGAGGAGTTAGGGACTGTTAGCCCATTTCGTGGTTTTCAGGAATCGAAGGAGTCAGGGTGACTAGCAATGGAAATCCCAACATCGTGAAACATGATGCGCCTTTGGGGTTAAGTCTGTGGTCACGTCGGTGGTCACATGGAGTGGGGGCTCGCGCTTAGTGCTTGTTCACACAGGAGGGGTTCATAAAAGGATACCTGTGGTTATATGTGTGAAGGGTTCTAGCAAGGACCAAGAAGCCATTTTGGCTCAGAATAGGAAGATCCAAAGACTGAAAGGTCAAGCAGACCCTATTGAGGTGTGGGGTGTTGCGTTACAGCACATGAGGAGCACACAGAGAGTAGAAATAGGTTTCATATACCTTATAAAGTTAATCTCAAGAGGGCCAGTGACCGTGATCCCTTGAAGGGAAGAGTTTCAAGAAATCAACGGTGAATATCTCATGGGGTATCACCAGGAGAGTTGATGACCATCGGATCAGGGGAATTTGCAAGGTGGAAAACCCTTAAGAGCTTCAAAACTTTGCTTATTCATAGGTTTAAGGAGTGTCAAGGAGCGGGATAGTTGCAGTCCCGAAGCCAAAAGTATAAAGTTGAATTTGGATCATTGGATCCAGGGAGGACACGTGGCGGTGATCCACGTATTCAGACATTTGAGACTTCGGAAGGAAGGAGGATAGTGTCGAGGTGACCAAGGGCCGAAGGGAGAAACACCATCGACTGTCGATTCTAGGTAGACATGTGTTAGAGATCCATGAGGTTTGGAGGAAAGACCCTTCAAGGAAAATCTTATATGAGGATGGAAGAACTCCCGAAGCCCTAAAGCAAAAGGACTCATCCTGACCGCCAGTTTGAAGGGGCACATGGATCACTCCCATGAGTTTGAGATATATCACTTCGGGATTTTGAAAGGAAGAGTGCTATCTCATGGGGTATCACCAGGAGAGTTGATGACCATCGGATCAGGGGAATTTGCAAGGTGGAAAACCCTTAAGAGCTTCAAAACTTTGCTTATTCATAGGTTTAAGGAGTGTCAAGGAGCGGGATAGTTGCAGTCCCGAAGCCAAAAGTATAAAGTTGAATTTGGATCATTGGATCCAGGGAGGACACGTGGCGGTGATCCACGTATTCAGACATTTGAGACTTCGGAAGGAAGGAGGATAGTGTCGAGGTGACCAAGGGCCGAAGGGAGAAACACCATCGACTGTCGATTCTAGGTAGACATGTGTTAGAGATCCATGAGGTTTGGAGGAAAGACCCTTCAAGGAAAATCTTATATGAGGATGGAAGAACTCCCGAAGCCCTAAAGCAAAAGGACTCATCCTGACCGCCAGTTTGAAGGGGCACATGGATCACTCCCATGAGTTTGAGATATATCACTTCGGGATTTTGAAAGGAAGAGTGCTTTCCAAGAGTCCTGAAGCCTGAAGCTTAGCACCTTTTGGGTTAAGTCCCAGGTCATAGCCCAAGGTCGTATGAGGACATGGGCCTAGCAGAGGAAGCTAGCATCTGTCATTTATATTTTTTTTCTTAAAGGAAAAAGCGTTAGGAAAGCACCCGCGGGTTTCAAAGAACCTGCATAGAGAGATAAGGAGGGCCTATGTAAACTACAATTGGGTTTCAGTAAGATCCTAAGAGTCAATTTGACTCTGAAAGTGATCGATCCTTAATTGGGAGGTCAAGCAGAACCTGGGAGAGGTAGGGGGTTTGCATCAGGACAATGAGGGGATATTACCCCACTTGTATGGAAGTTGTCCCCATCATTTGAGGGAGGTGTTTTGACATTCCTAGGATGATATTGGAGGATTTGATCACGTGGATCCATTCACAGGACCCCCCTAACACACGTGGACATGTCCTTGAGGTCATGGATGATGGGACATTTCCATGGATGATGATGATAACATGATGGGACATTTCACCTTCATAGGAGGACGTTGGTATTTTCCTTGAGGATGTTGCAACTGAAGAGATGATATGGCACCTTTCCATGCAGGATGGCACCCTTTGATGATGAGACATCTCATTTGGCTAATGGGATGTTGCACCTTGGAGATGATTTGAAATTTTGATGAAACATTGGGGCTTATTGAGGATGACATCACATCTTTTGATGATGTCACACCTTTTGGAATTTTAAGCACCCTTGGATATGAAACGTTTCACCCTTTCATGGAAACATTTCACCTTTTGGATTGATTTGTCCCCTTTTGAGGCCACATGTTCCAAACCTCTAAGGTATAGGGCACTTTTGAGTGGGATTATTACACATTTGAGCGAGGTTATTTCATCTTGGAGGCATCATTAGGGGTCTTAGAGAGTTATCCAGTCTTGTACCATGGATTTTTTTATATTGTTTCCTTATCTCTAGTGTTTATGAGAGATAAAGGCATTATTTTATCATTTTAGGGATTGTATTGAGTGAGGAGGGTGCTAGATCTCTCATATAAATAAGAGAAACACGTATTGCATTCAAATCATTGCTACTTGTGGAGATATGATACTCTCTTTTACTTCTACTTGTTCTATATCATGAAGAATGTTATAGATGGTTAACTAGGGTGACTTCTTTGGGAGCTATGTTTGTGGATATTCTACTACTTGGATGATATGGAAATTAGGGTTATGATGCATGGAAGATGTTTTGAGTAAGTTTTCTCTTTTCATTATGTGTTTTTGTTTAATCATGCATTTTTAGATTGATGTTTCTCTAGTGGTGGTTCTTCATCCTATTGGATAATTCTTGAACAAATCCTTTTGTCAAACTCCTTGGAAGGTTTATTAGTGGAGGAACCTTCCCTTGTATCATCCCTCCAACATTTTAGGAGGATTTCCTACGAATAGTAGTGGAAAAAATCTAATCCTCACCCTAAAATTATCCACTTCATTCACTCAAAGAAGTATCTCTTTTTAACCCCATATGCCCAAAATAGTAGGCACTAGTATTTTTCTCGATAATAGTCAATCATTTTTGTTGAAATTTACTAATTTGGAGTTAGGGTTACAGTTTATTTGATCAAAATTTAATTTTTAGCCATAAAAACCAATGTGTCTAGGGTGTTTAGGCATACTATTGACCTAAACGCATTTTGAAACCCTAAATTTATTTTATAAAGTGTTATTACAACCACCTAAGGAAAAGCATCTAAGGTTTTAGGGTTGATTATCATTGTTGATTTTTTTTATTTTGTTGGTAAATTAAAACCTAATTTAACCTAGTATTTATCCTTGTAATTTACTCTATCATTTCATGATCAAAGGGCTATCCTTATACTGTTGGAAATTGACTATTTTATTGTTGTTATAAATTTATTGCTACTAAAAATTCATTGTTATATTATTGTTATACATTTAATACTGTTGAAAATAATCTTTATACTATTAGAGATAATTTATTTTACTATTGTAATAACTTTCTTACTATTATTATCACTTTATGTACTATTGATATCTCACATATTTCTTGGAATTTTTACTGCATCCTTCAACCTTTTCTTTATTTCTTATGTTTTGGGACCCTAGTCAACTCATACTTGACTTGGAAGGCCTCTCTATTTGGCTTGAGCCCTCAACACTTCAAATCTAGAAATTTTCTTCATACACCACCTCTTATTCACTTTACTTATCCTTATCTTGGTGGAAGTGTGAGTAGTCACCCTGATGGGCCATAGAATTGATTTTTTTCTTTCCTAGGGATTCTTGGAGGCTACTAGGGAAGCCCCCCTTGTGGTCAATACTATTCCTTCACTAAAGAGAGGGAATTTGTTACCTAGGTGATAGTTGTGACATCTTCCATGTTCCACTTGTCTTGGTCCCTTGTGAAAGATTTGTACTTTGTGATAGACTACGTGGTAACATACCTCACCTTAAAAAGAGAACAATCGTTGGAAAAAGGTGAAAAACACTCAAGACGTAAAAGGGATTTCGTGAACCACTCCATCGAGAGTTGTTCCACCATATAGGGATTGATCATCTTACATCATCACTCCACTCATGAATATGATCAGAAATGTGAGTGTCAATATCTTGATACAATGATATCAAGAGCTTCGTTCCTAGATCATATCAAATGGGCAATTGGTAATCTGTTAAAAATGCCAACACCAAGTCATTAAAATTATGAAAGGAAGCGCCTTTTAATTCAATATACCATTAGGCAACACTTCCAGTCAAGGATCTCTAGAAACTATGCAACCTTACGCTATCATCAATCAAGGAATTGGATGAGCACCACAAATGATATGTCATTATGTGCATGGAGGGGTCTTCACCCGGCTTTCCGTTGAATTTGGGAATGTTTGATAGGATCTTAGCAGGCATGACCGGCCATGAAGGGTTATGGAAAATGGGGAAATTTTTCAAATGCGACAAAGTAGGAAAGTATAACATTGAAAGGAAAGGAAACGATGTATGAGAAAATGGATACTGGGAGAACAATGAAGCTCTTGAAGTCTCAGATGAACCTTGTGGTCCCCAAAAGTTTGTGCTTTCATAAGTATGTGATGTTTTAGTAGGGTAGTTTCCCCTAGGGATGGAATCACTTCCAGGACTAGACATGGCCCCCAAGGGATTACCCCCAAAGATAGGCATAGACCCTAAAGGAAAAATTTTCCCAAAACTAGGCCCGGAGAAGAACCCCCTAGGACCAGACATATGGATGAAGGGATAGCCACCCCATTCTTTAAAGTTTCCCCCAAGGGGTGTGCCCTCAGGGAAAGGTGTGCTAACCCATGGGAAATTAAATCCTACAAACACATTACTGCCCCCATACTGACTAGGGACAATCCCAAAACCACTAGGAATGTTCCATCCAAAGTTCAATCCAACACTAGACAACATTGGACCGCTAATAGGAATGGAGGAGATGGAAGGAATAACACCCCTCATGTTGAAACCAAGGCTCATCTCCCCACTAGAAGGATATCTAGGTGTGGGCATCAAAACTGATGGGATGGGCTTTGGAATGCTAGGTATATTGATGGACGAGAAAGAGGACACAACCGGTATCCCCCAAATCAAGGGAACTGTAGAAGCGGGCATAGATGGTGTAGGTCCAATGGCACTCAAGGATGGAAAAGTGGACATCATTGGGATGCACCTAGTCTTGCACATGGATGGGTTCAAAGGCTCAGCCACACCAGATAAAAAACTTGGGTCTGACATGTTTTGATGGTTGTTGCATAGAGAAAAAGGTATTAGAGATATAAGGATTACTATGTAATAAAGTTACTTCATGACTTTAGAATATGTTAATGTTTGTTTTTTGTGTAAAGCAATATATCCCACATTCATAAGTGGAAATTATTTTCTTAATGAAGAATGATATATAAGAAGGTAAACTCCTTTGTAATAAATGCACTAGTTATTCATTGATAATATCATATCATGTTATTGTAAGTATATTTCTTTGAGCTTATTTATGTGACTCGACCCTATATAGGGTTTTCTCATTTAGTGATCTATCTCACTTTTTAATATGGTATCAGATTTGGAAGTTGTATCAAGTGTCCTGGGCCTTTGAAAGATAAGGTTTCCACTCTTGTGACTTCAATAGTCTGAGAGTCGTGAAGTACCACAATTCAAGGATGTTTTTTTTTTTCTTTTTAGTCACGATTTAACGAAGGATCCTTTTCAATTTTATCAATAAAGGAAGAAAGGATTTTATTTCAGTTCTACGAGCAATATCTCTTAGATTTTCAATATTTACCACTCTGATATGTGTAACCTTTCTTTGCATATGTTGGTAATTTTTTTAATCATTGAAAAAATATCATATCTAATCAGTCATGGATATGTCGTTAGAGAAGTACTCTGGTTTCAATCTCCATACATGGAAAGTAAATATCCAGATGCAATTAATGAATAAAAAAATTTGGGAAATTGTCAAATGAACCAAGGAAGCACCTATAGATATGAAAAAGTTGATAGAATGGATGATCAAATATGATAAGGAAAAATCCATTATTGGCCTTGCCCTCTCAGATTTAGAGCTACCATGTAGATTTGGACAAATAATCCAAGGTGATATCTGAGAAAATCTCAACAAGTTATTTGGGGGATAGGAAATGAATGGGAAATTTTCCCTGAAATTACATATATTTAGACTTAAGATGTCCGTTGAAGCCACCATTTCAAGTCACGTCAACGATCTAACATCTATAATCAGACATCTTGCAGAACTTAAGGCAATAGTTGATACAGAGGATGCCAAGGCTCTTCTCCTGAAATGTTTACCACCTAAATGTAATAGTGTTATTTTTACCCTGGTTCATCTACCTTCACAAAGTCTGGATGAAATGATTGCAACAATGCTAGTAGAATAAATGAGAACCACTGAAGGTAATATCCAACTGAAACTTGCATTCTATGAAAGAAACAATCACAATAGATCAGCAAAAGACAAAGAGGAAATATAATGCCACTATTTCAAGAAGTTGGGTCATACAACTTGGAATTGTAGACAGTGAGCCAATGATGTTCTTAAGGGAAAGGTCAAATATAGATGACATAAAGAGAGTGTAGCCATGATTGAACATCCACCATATGTTGACAGTGGTGAATAATATACTGAAGAAAACATATTTTATGCATTTTAGGAAGCTTTTTCTTTGAAGACATGAACAAATCTATTAACAACTCCAAATGGATTGTTTACCAGTTAGTTCAGAAATTGTGGATATAGGAAAATATCCCTCATCAATTGAAGATACATTCATGTGCATTGCAATCTATTAGTGAGGTTACACAAAATGCATGTGGATTTCTATCTAGTAATTGACCTCAGGACATTCGAGAGTTCAAGGAGATGGAATCCGAGAACTCGGGAATTCAACTCAGCAGCTACATTGTTACAATGGTTATGAGGTAACTTCATGGAGCTCAAACTGGTCTAGGAACTGTGTTCAAATAAGAATCTTATAAAGGATGTTATTGATGTTTAGTGTTTATTTTATGTGTTTTAAATTCAATATATGCATTTTACTTCAGCATTGTATGCCTTATAGGGGGGTATTATAGATATAAGGCTTACTATGTAACAAAGTCACTCTATGACTTTAGAATATGTTAATGTTCATTATTTTTGTAAAGTAATCTATCCCAAATTCATAAGTGGAAATTATTTTCTTAATGAACAATGATATATAAGGAGGTAAACTCCTTTGTAATAGATGCACCAGTTATTCATTGATAATATCATATCACTAGTAAATTTGGGTCATTTTGTGATGGCCCTTTCAACGCTCTTGCAACATTATGTCATGGATATTGTGACGAATCTTGGGTCTCCCAAACATCGCTTCATATGTTGTGGCAAGTGCGACGAACCTAAAACAACGTCGCAAGAGTGACGAAACTAGGAAGTTGTCACACGAGCAACAAAGAAGGGATATCGCTGCACGAGCAACAAAGAATGGATATTGTCACAAGAGCTACAAGGTAGGGAATTCTTTGAAAGCACAACAAGGAAGGGAAATCATCAAAAGTGAGACAAGGAAGGGAAATTGTCACAAGAGCAACCAGTAATGAAAATCATCGCAAGAGAGACAAGGTAGAGAGATCATCACAAGAGTGACAAGCTAGGGACATCGTCGCAAGAGTGACAGTCTAGGGAGATCGCTGCAAGAGATACAAGGTAGGGCGATCTTCACAAGAGTGATAAGGTAGGGAGATTGTCGCATGAGTGACAAGGTAGGGCGATCATCGCAAGAGCGACAAGGTAGAGATATTGTCGCACAAGCAACAAGTTAGTGAGATTGTCACAAGAGCGACAAGCTGAAGAATCTTGCGACGAATCAGCTATGGAAGGAATCGTCGCAAGAGTGATGAATTTAAGTATTCTTGCGACGAAATTTCTATACAATCGACGAAATTTTTTCGTTGATTGTATATAAATTTCATCGCAAAAATCCTTACAGTCATCGCTCTTGCAACGACCTATATTTATTTAAAAAAAAAAATGATGCCTTTATTCACAGTATGTCGATCATTGTTTTATTGTTTGAGAGATATTTCAAGAGATTTTATTAAATGTTTATGATATATGTTTCATGAATGTGAAAAGTATTTACTGCATACAATTATAACATTCATTGCCAATTATAAAAGGATTTTTGAGCAAAAAAAATTGCCAAACATCTATAACATTCATTAATAAAAATTCACTAATAAAACACAAGTACAATATTGAACTACAATAGACCCTAAGAAATACTAAACCATATAAAAAACTATATACAATGAAAACAGTTAACAACCAAGGATTTAAAAATAGTGGTGTTTTTAAGCACAAGGAGGGAAATGTTCTCTAATTTACAATGGTTCCATTAGTCATTTTGTTGTACTTATGATACTAGCGCACAACTTCCTACTCTATTTTCACCTTTTAGATTTTTTAACTTATGTTTTGATATGAATCTAAACAATGTTTTGATATTTCAAATCTGATATGAAAGACAGCAATGAAAATTCTATCATCTAGACATCTGAATTTTATGCAACTTGTCTAATAAAGTGATGAATGCTAAAACAATAGTCCAAAAAATAAAAGATATTATTTTATAATGTTAGTTTCCTTTCTTGTTTCCTGAGACTTCCCCATTTCCTAGAGTTTCCCACATTTTGTGTTGTTTTCTGTAAGATGTCTATCCCATGTTTCATCCTCTGGGTGGGTTCCATTTACAATTCAAGGACACTGACAGTTGCAGATAAATAATAAAACGATATTTTCCACAATAAAAGCAAATTTTGAATTTATATCTGGCAGGGCACATGGAGAACAAAGGCACAATATTCTATTTAAATATCTAGATTATGAATCAATAGTTGAACACGAAGAAAAAGAAAGAATTTTCCAGAACTCATCACTCTTTTCAATGACAGGTCGAGAATCTTTTGGCACATGCAAAGTCTTTTAAGGAGACAAGAAGGTTTAAATTCAAATGAAAAGGATTATGAACTTTGCTTTCATGATCAAATTTGTTATCTAATATTAGCAGGGGGTTATCCATCAGTACTTTTACCTGCTAATCCTTAGAGGTTTTCATTCATGCCAAAACAATTCAAAATCCAAACAAATTTAAGATGTCTAAGACTTAACAACCTTGAAAGTTTCCTCCTCCGAGTGGGTTCCATTTACAATTCAAGGACAATTAACACTCGCAGATTAAAAAGATAATTTCCACAAAAATGCAAATTTTAAGTTTAAATCTATCTGGGGACATGAAGAACAAAGGCACAATATTCTATTTAATTTTTAACTATCCAGATGATTAATCAACAATTGCACACAAATAAAATGCAATCCTTTTCCAGAACTCATCACTTTTGTAGATGACAGGTTGGGAATCTTTTGGCACATTCAAAGTAATTTAACGAGGTTTAAATTCAAATAAAAAGAGTTATGCACTTTTCTTTCAATGATAAAATCTGTCATCTAATATTATAAAGGGTTATCCATCATTACTTTTACTTGCCAATCCTCAGAGGATGGCATTGAAATATGCAAAAAATCTTCATAATCCAAACAAATTTAAGATGTCTAAAACTTAAAATCCTTGAATGTAAAATGTTCATTGATCAAAAGCAAAGAAAAAAGCACCCATAACAATAAGATCATAGTCTTAATGAACTTGCGTTATAAGTGTCTGATGTCGATATGGTTCAAGGTAAAAGACAAAGTCCAAATCTAGATACTTGAGAGTTGTTGTTTTTTCAATTTCAACTTTGTCTATTTAGAAACCTTGAGATGAACCTTTTCGATCAAAGCGTCTATGTATGTGAAACTCTTAGCAGAACATATTACACATAACTATAAAACAGACCTATTCAATTTCCCATTTCAATTTATTAGAGATGATATTTCAACTTTACAAGGACTTGAAAAAATAGTTTCTCATTGGGTAATACTGTAATACACAATCTTAGAGACAACTATTGCAATGAGAACATTTTTAAATACTCTATACCTTGAAAACAAATCTTATTCATAGAATTTGCAAAGATCTATATATAGTTAAACCTTAAATATTGAAATGTTATCCTGGACAATAAGGACAATCATATGACATTGCATGTAAAACAAGAAACCTAATAAAGCACCTTATGCCCTCTAGTTGGCTTGACAACATGTAGACCAAAAAATTTAGTAATCAGAGTGCTTTCATAGGTACAAACGTGATTATAATAATTTGGCATCATTCGAAGAAGTACTTGTAAATTGGTTGCATG
Organism: Picea mariana; assembly: GCA_032191745.1. Classification (NCBI taxonomy): domain Eukaryota; kingdom Viridiplantae; phylum Streptophyta; class Pinopsida; order Pinales; family Pinaceae; genus Picea; species Picea mariana. The sequence continues at coordinate 82,911 of JASDQU010012614.1, forward strand.
AGCATGTCAGATAAGATAAGATAATTTTATTTATGTCCAACAAATGACCACAATAGTAGGTCAAAGGGACTAAAAGAGTACCACCATTGTAATACATAGTGGGACTTTCATAGCAGCTCCTAGATCTAAGCTAACAACAATAAGTAAAGAGATAACCCACTTTACCAAACTACTCAATGCTTAATAAAGTATGGACGTGTGATAATAAAATGCAGAAAATTACTCAATGACCAGAAGATAAAAAGGATATTAGCAACTTGATTTTTTTGTAACTAGATATTAGCAACTAGAATGGCTTGTGAGTCTTGTTTTTGGCTTGGAGCATGCCCTATCCATTTCTCAGACTCAGCAATGGGAGAAACCAAGAACACCTCCAATGGCATACGTTGAGGAGCAGATTATGAAGGAACCCATCCAGGTTTCTCTGGAATCCCTCCTCTTCATAGTGTCGAATGATTGGCAACCCCCTAGCCATAATCCAGCAAGCACAAGAGCCCCAGCTGCCATGGAAGGTGCCACATGTATAATTAAGGAAATTCCTCCATCTGGACTCTACAGCCTCAATTCAAAACATGAACAGCCAAGTCGAGACAGTGGCGGAGGTGTTCAAGGAAGTGGAGGCTACGAACACCTTGGGCATGGAGGTGGAGGGCCACCTAGTCTTGGCACCTCCACCACTTATGGCTCTCCCTTATTTCTTCCATGCTCCACCACCTTTATTCCATTTGGAGCAGCTCAATCTCATCTTCAAGATAAGGAACTAGATGGCTGACCAGATACACTGAGACACCCTCATGCACCAGTGGATTGACATGCTCTATGATGCCTTATCAAATGCACATGAAGCTCAGCATTGTCTGACCTGTGTGAGTCCTTTCATTCTCTAGCCCAGGGATGACCCCTTTAGTAGGGCCCCGAACGACATGCCCCCAGGTGCTAATGTGTAATTTCTTTGCTATGGTCACCTCACACACTCTCATCTCAGCTCTATGTACTGCGATGATGCATTTTTACAGTTTTGACATCTTTTTTCATTTGGTAGTTTTTCTTAGATGCATAGAACAGTTCAGTAAGAACTCGATCCACCACCTACTCTGGTTTCCATTTGGCAGGGCATATGGAAGATATCCATTTTGACTAATGACATCACAGTTTGCCACTTGTTCTGGTTTCTGCTAATTTTGTGGAACAGGTGGAAAACTATTGATATGTGACATTTTTGTACTATAAAATATCAGTAATAGGAAACTCCCTTTTTTATTTACCAAAAAAAAACTACCACTGATGTAAAAAAATCCATGTTGATCTTGACAAGTGATTTTATGGCCATCGAGATTCAAAAATAACAAATAGGACTAATGACACTTGATAATTGGTTCATAGTGAAATTCCTTACAACATATTTACTATAAAAATAATGAAACCACTAAACTACAATTATCATTTTTCACTTGTATACATCACACAAAGAACTTTTACACATTAAAAAAAAATTACAAAACTCGCAGACATTATAAACAAAATTCTTGCAAATATATCCAATAAACTGATTACACAAAATTTCTAAAATCTACAGTTGTGATAATACAATGTATACACAAAATTATTGCAATGTATTCAATAGAGTGATTACACACAATTTCTAAAATCTACAGTTGTGATAATGAACTATGTTTGTGATTGTTTCTCGTAACCAAATCTCCATTTTTTGTTGAAAGAAATAGAGTAGTTGGATACAATACACCCATTGAATCATCACTAGTGCATAATCCAATTTGATGTGATAAGCCTTAGATTAATTATTTAATCCAATTTTCCCCTTTAACAGTTAAAAATTTGGAAGGATGCCAGAAATTCTAGGTTGGTTTTGCATAGTACGAGGAATGGGGAATCACCGGTACTTTTTTAGATAAAGGTTCCATTAGAGTATAGAGAAAATAATTCCTAGGACAATTTGCAAATTGATGCTTATGAAGGAAGTTCAATAATAACATTAACAATTACCTGGGAAGATTGGCCCCTTGTACCATTCAATGGAAAGCTAATAACCATTATTGGCCCCTTGTGCAACCAATGGTTATAATCTAGTTAGAAAATTGCTATAGCGGGAAAACCCCCCTATGGACTACATTAGAGTTCAACATGTAGCCAGATCTAACTATCTAAAAGTATCCTACTCTTTAGACTACCCCAAATATACCCCACATTCATACAATAAATACACGGTGAAAATATCCAGTAACTCTACCTTAAAATATCCTTTCGTGTTTGATTGCTCCTTGACTACAAGTCTCCTCCCAAGGCTGACCTGCATTCATAAAAAGAAAAACAAGAAACTACGAACATGAATCTCATATACAAATTAGTGGGTTAGATGTCAGTATAAAACATGAATCAAACATAAATATTGAACACATCATATTGTGGTACAGAAAAAGTATTCCTTTTATTAGAATCACAAAGTTTACTTACAATGAGATCGGTGACTGCTCCTCGAACCTGGCCTGGGCTCCTCTTCACCACACTCCAACTGCACTTCCACGTATATTTCTCCTCTCACATTTCTTCTATGGAAATGGCATAGGCTTATGATGGAGGAAAAAGGGAAAGAATGGGAATTATGGTGCAAAACTCAAAAGGTGGCTGCAATTTTATGGGGCAAGGAGGGGATGTGAAACGGGTAAAGTTTCATTGTTGTTATGCTTCACTTTGGAATGAGACCCCAAAACTTCCTTTTATATGAAAAAAGGATGGTTATTCGATTGGGTGATGGGCTATAGGCGGTGGAACAGTTGGAAAACTGCCCAATAGCCCGTAATCTCAATGAATTCCTTGCAACTTTTTAATTTTTGCAACATTTGTGGGTATACACGGGTTGTAATGGTGTAGCTAGCATACGTACACAAGTTGTAGTGGTGAAACAATCATGTTTACATGGGAAGTAGTGGTGCAAGGCATGTACATCTTCAAAAATATGGTTTTTAAGAAGAGCTACTCAGTGATGGCTTGTTAAAAATAGAAAGTAAGATGGTCTGATGGTAGGTATGCATGTATGGTGAAATTTAGGGTTATAAAAGTTTCCCCCTAATGTGTGAGGTCAGAAGAGCATCTGATGGTCGAAATATATTACAAATATTCACCAACGTACGAAGCGAGTGAGCCCGGGACCAGAGTTCAGGAGGTTCCATCTACAAATATAACAATTGTCTCACCGAGGCGGGCATACCCATGCTCGGGATAAAATAAATCATGGTTGCCAATAAAATACACTGCATATTCATGTCGTATAACTATACAAAGTTTATTCATGGGAAATACACAGTGGATCTACATCTCAAAATCAAAGATATACATGTATAATATCCATCTTCAAGAAGCCAATGACGCCTGATGGATGGAGATGAGGCCTTCAGATATCGAGAAACAACTTCAATATATTCAAAACTTGGGTAGGAGTGTAATGTGAGTGTACGTATTCACTACCCAAAGGTCTTTGATGACTCGTCGGGGAACAGACAAGAGGATCTTGGTGATCAGGAAGAGAACTTCAGTGATTTCTAACAAGGACTTGATTGGACTTTTGGGATGGCTGAGCATGAGGGCAAGAGACAAACTACAGAAGGGCCAACTCAAGATGATTAAAAAATTCCCTTGTATAAATAGCATGACAGATGATCAGACTCAGGCATCATGACATTGACATAAGTTCACGATGCAGGAGGCAACGCAAAATCTCCATGTGTTTGGAAGAATAACCAAATGGAGGAGGACACAGCTCTATGTAGCGAGAAAAGATTCCTAAGGTCATATTAAATCCAAAATATTGATGAACAAACAGAAGGATTTGATTTTTCCAAGGGCGACTCATTGTGCTGCCATAAAAATAAAATATTTTTCCCATCCTCTTTTTGGGGTATATTTGATTTTTTTTGTCTTTTTCAATATTTTGAAAGAGCTTGAAAAAGAATAAAAGAATGTTACGTTACAAGGAGGAACAAGTGTTGAAATCATACTAGTTCCAAGGGCAAGGAACAAACTAATGCTCAGATCAAGGAGACATGTGCAGGAAAAGGACACTCGGGAAAATTCCTCCATGGATCAAGGTGTCAGGTCACAAAGGCAAAGTGCTACAAGGCTTGCGTATAAGTCATGCTTCAAAGGTTCAGTTGAGAGTAACATGGAGTCATCATTAGGCCAAAGACACAAAGATGAAAATGTGATTAGCAGGACACGATGAGACCCCCTTCAATGTATTTTTCACGAGCCCAGAGAAGGTAAGCTCGGTGGTTTTTCATTTTTAGAGTCTAAAAAAGCATAAAATAAAACTTCATTGGGGTACCTTTCTCGAAGGTAGTCTAGTCGATTTAAAAAAGGGGTAAACTAGCACCGAAAAGACATCTATTCAAAACCATTTTAACGAGTGTTACAAAGACAAGATCACTCGACAATCTTTTCAATTTTAAGGAGTCTGAAAAGAGCTTAAATATGGACTCACAGCCATTTTCTAGATTTAGTCTCCTTGGCCCGAAAAAGTATAAAATCTACTTAGGAGAACTCTCCCGATGAGATGAATCTCCCGAGGTGTACCTTTTTCCTCCTTAATCTACAGGCCAGAAAAAGGGGTAAACTCATCCTAGTAGATGTTTTTCTAAACCAATTAACGAGTGTGAAAGAACAAGGTCACTCGATGATCTTTTCAATTTTAAGGAGTCTGAAAAGACCTTAACTATGGACTCAGTAGGGGATATTATTCTGGACCAATTTAACGAGTGTGAAGGAACAAGGTCACTCGGCTATATTTTCAATTTTAGGGAGTCTGAAAAAGAGCTTAACTATGGACTCTGTGGGGGTTCCTTTTTCGTAAATTTAGTCCCTAAAGCATGAAAAAGGGTTAAACTTATGCATGAGAATACTCTTCTAGAAAACCGTAGTTCCTAGAGTATACCTTTGTTCATACAATTGATCGTCCGGACCAAAAAAGGGGTAAACTACCGCTGGACAGACGTGCCTTCAAATTTTAGTTTGGCGAACATGAAGGACAACAAGATCGCTCGGCAATATTTTCATGTTTAGAGAGTCTGAAAATTTCTTAAAAGAAGACTCATTTTTTGGGATTCCCGAGGGTGAGGCCAATAATTATGACACATCATACATATGAGGCTCAAACTTGTAATCAAGACAGGACTAACAAGGAATCATGAGCCTAAATTCATTAACAATGGCATGGACGCCAAAATGCAAGGAGGATCTACCTAGGGCATCCATGTAGAGGTAGCCTCTACCACTTCACGACGGCACTTCTAAAATAGAAATGATGTTTTTGTATCACAACTTGGTGGGGTTGATCCTATGGCAAAGTGGAAAAGACAACGAGATGCAAAAAGTGGAGGTGGAATCCTAACTTAAATGCAAAAAGTCAAAAAAATGACTTTTACCAAAGGACCTTCAAAAGTGACCCATCTCTCAAAAAATTTTCCAAACCAAAAGTGAAGTGTATTGTAAGATCTAATGAGAAACTCAAGAAACATGCTGAACGATTTTCAAGCCAAAAAAAACGACAAAAGGGTTCAAAAAATGGAAAAAAGGCCAAAAAAGTCTATAAATAGAAACTTACAATTCATTTTCACCATTGAAAATTGAGAATTAACCAAAAATACAAAAACACCCATTTTCTAAAAGAGTTGATTCTGAGAGCTTCAGAGGATGAAATGAACTTCCGCTCAGACCAATTACGTACAAATCCACCCCTCTTGCATTTCAATACTTTCCTTTGTATTTATTTTAGTTTTTGGGTGGGCGCACAATCCTAAAAAGGGGAGGTCCTACATGTACGTGGGTTGTCCAAGGACAGATCACGGGCAGAAAACAATATGCCCACGTGCATATGTGACTATGTCCAAAATAGCCCGCGTACACCCTCCAAAAGGTGAAAAAAATAATAATACAAAAGTTAACTCCCCTTTGAACTTGTCTTGTAACAGGATGTATGTCCACTGGAGAGAGAGGGAGCATGAGGATATAGATATCTTGGTCGATGAGGAACCTATAGCTATGGAAAAATTGAGACAATGTAGGCTATGGAAGTTCTTCCGGTGTCCATTCATGAGATCACAACCTAGGTTGTTGAATGCCTTGGTGGATTACTGGCACCTTGACGTTGAGGCCTTTATTCTTGAGGGGCAGTTGTTGACTCCAACAACTGAGGATATATACTTTCTGACTGGCCTCTCGAGGAGAGGGGAACCAGTCAACTTGCATACTTTTCCCCCTAGGGCTCATAACATTGTCAAGTTGGTCGAACTACATTGTGAGGCTGGCACTGAGAAAGTAGGTTCTCAGGTGCCAATCCACAAGATCACCAACCTATCACTGCAAGTGATATTTTTACTCATTGGGAGGATCACTAGATCAACGACCTTACATCAAGCCTCCCAGTTGCACATGCATTGTGCGGTGAAGTGCTTAAATGCACGAATATTTGAATGGAGCACGACCATGCTTGACTGCATGAAGAGAGAGCTCATCGAGTGTCAAGGGTGGAGAAACAAAAACTTTGGATTTGGGACCATATTGTGCTCATTTTTCTTTGAGAGGGTACCCAGTCTCAGTCCACGAGAGACAATGCGTGGGCATGTGGCCTCACTCCCAGCAGTGTGTATATGGGAAACATTTTTGCCACGACATGGGGGGAGGGAGGACCATAGAGACATTCGACAATACATTTTTAGACTGGTGGGCACGGCAGATTCCAGTGATAGAGGACTACCCCTATGCCAGGATCAACTTTTCCAGGGACCCAGACATGCCTATACCTATTGGAGCTGAGCAAGGAGAGATAGGTACATTTGTTTTTAATGTTATTTAATTTATATATATATATATATATATATATCACTTTTATGTGAATCAGAGTATCTGACATCTATGTATCTGTTTATGTATAGATGTGGGACCAGTGCGTCTAGCAGACTTCATGAGGACCAGGCGACATCCTTGACCAGAGGCAGTACCAACTGCAGCTGCTGGACTAGAAGCAACAACAGTAGTAGGAGGGGGACCTCTAGCCAGAGAGGCTGAGAGAGTTTTGAGACGGGTAGAGTGGAACCTCACTGTGCTCACTCGCGCAGTCCCTATATCAGAGATCGAGGATCTCCCGCCATCAATGCAGCCTCACGTAGTTGGGGTGCCACTGACCTAGGTCTAGATCTTCTGACATTTGGAAAATGTCGTGGTTCATTATGGCAGGGCCAACAGGCCCCGTGCTTAGCTTAGGATGGACCACTTACGTGCCGAGGGCACTCTCTTGTATATTGTTTAGGGCATAAGCCCCGTGATGTATACTGGATATCTTATTTTTTAGGCACTCACGCCCACCTATGTACTCTAATATTTTTGATATATACATGTGTATTTACATCTTTTTATGTCTTATGGATCACATTTTTACAATGTATGTACATGTGTATGTGTGTGTTTAATTTTACATGTGTGCAATATGCCAATCTAATACATGATTAGCTAGAGTATCTGTGATTTGATTTAATATACTAGGAACATGGATATACGCAATGTAATCAAAGCATCGTTCTAAGAGACATACCCTAAGGAATCGTCGGTGTAGACTAGGATCATAAACATGGTAAACCCCATTCAATTGGAATTGTTGGCCCTTGACCAAGTTTTGGGAGATTCTTGGTCATGTTGACCTATTTTGGGACTTCGACATCCTGTCGAAAATGGAGCACAAGACGAAGAAGAGATCGCAGGAACTCAGCCCATTTTTGGGTCCTTTTTGGGATTTGGGAATATGTAATGGGTATGGGATGTCGTCCCATAGGTTTACCCATGTTTAGGCCTATCTTGTAAAGTATAAATAGATGTCTAGGCAATGTAAGGGGAAAATAGGCATCTATGTGATGTAAGGCTGATAAGCTAAGTGCAAGTATGATTTGTAGATGCTATGTGCATACTGTGAGAGACTGTAAAGCTAAGTGCAAGTGGTTGTAACCGAATGTGAAAGGATTTGTGCTAGACCTATCTCGGGGAAGGAGGATCTAGCGAGGTGTGCGCAGATCCCCTGTCCTATGCGGAGTAGGGTTTTTGTGGCTCTGTGCAAGTAGATGACTGATTGAAGCTAATAAAGAAGAAGAGTTGGTGGACGTAGCCCCAAGGTAGGGGTGAACCACCTAAATACTGTGTTATTCTTCTCTGTGTGATGTGTTGATGTATTTATGTGTTATTTCCTAAGTGATTGATATTGATAGATAGACAGATCTGTTTATGATTTGTTCTTATGATGAATATGGATGTTAGATTTGATATAGGTGAATGTGCTTAGTTCTTTAATCTGCTAGATCTGATCCATTTATCTATGCTAAGTGCTTAGATACATTATATTAGGGTGAATGCTGTGATGATCTATTTTCTCTACGGAGTAGATATTGGTTAAATAATAACGAACTGATGGTGCTAAGTGCTCTATTAAGTATCATAATCACATATCTGTGTCCCAGATAAGGTTGCAGACACTAGAGTCCTGAAACCACCCCTGCCTCTACCTCTGGTTAGACTTCATCTTCTTAGCAGATGTTGTCAAAAGGGCTGGTAGTTAGGGTTTTTTTTGTGAGTTGTTGTAGCGTTGAACCCTGGGTCTACCCCTGTGCCAACAAATGGCTATGTTGCCGAGACCTGAAACTATGATTACTGGGAACTGAGGAAGAAGAATCTTTGTGCAAAGATTCGACCTGAAATTGTGAAATCTCTGTGCGTAGATCTGTTGCTCTAGTGCGCAATACTCTACTTAGTTTGACAAACTCTGTGCTAAGGAAAAGAAGTCTGATCTGAAGAAAAGAGGTAAGATTTGAAAGCTTCATGCTCTGAGAAAGGTAAAAGTGAGAATTTTTGACTAAAAGAGGTAAGATCTGAAAGCTTCGTGCTCTAATAAAGGTAAGAATATTGGAAAGTTCTAGATCTAAAAGATTTGTGCTTTGTAGAAGTAAGATAAGTGGAAATTTTTGTTTCAACATTATGGATCTAGGTATGTTTTATAGATTCTATCCTAGCTTGAAAACTAGGGTATTAATAGATGAAAGAAGATTTGATATGAGTAGATCTGATACGAATAGTGAAAAATATGTTATACCTATGCATAGAAAGAATGTTTGGACTAATAAGTGTATGCAAGACCCTAGAAAGAAATCTTTGCAAGTGAGCTACCATGATCCTAGCGTGCAGTATAGGAAAGGTTGGGGATCATTTAAATGAAAGAGAGGATTAACCCTATGTTACAGTTGCAGAAAATCGGGACATTTTGCTAAGGAATGCCCTGGGAGAAGACCCAATTGTCTTTGTTGCAAAGCTATGGACCATGAAGTATTCGATTGTCCTAGAATGATTGCTAAGCTTGAAGAAATGAACATGAGACAAGAAAACCCTAAGGCAGATCCAAAAACTAATATTATAACAGAATCCTAGAAAGAATTAGAGAATGTATTGCTACAGATGAAAGAAACCCTAAATGACCACCAACATGTCATATTATCATATATCTTCAAAGAAAAGGAATGCCTTGAAGCAAGAATAGGAGACTTTGACATTTACTGTGTTCTAAATGAGGAAACACAAGTGAATATCATGACAAAGAGAACTTGGGAAGCTATAGGGGGGCCTGTTATGATTCCTTCATTGGGAGGAATAGGACTATTCAAAGGAAAGTTGATAAACCTATGTGGAAATCTCACCCAGATACCTATGAATGCCAATGGAAATTTGAAAGAGGAAGATTTTGAGATTATTAGATTTATTGAGAACAATGCCCCATTTACCACGCTACTAGGAAAACCTTGGATTGAAAGAGATCAGTCCATAAGGCAAGAAGAAGAAGATGTTTTAGAGCAGAAGAAGCAAGAATTAAAATAATTCATGACTAAAAGGTTTGCACACTTGATTGAATAACAGATCGAAGTTATTTAACACTAGAGGCCTAGATGTCGAAGTTTCAAGAACACTCAAAGACCCACAGAAGATTAAAGTACCTATTCCAGATAAAGAAGAAGGATCACCCTCGAATCTTAGGAAAGAATCTCAATAGGGCGAAGTACCTATGCCAAAAGAAGATACGAATTAGAATGGAAAAAGGCCTACTGAGACAATGATAACTAGGAAGAAGGCTAGAATTTTGGCAAATATTTAACAGACAGTGCATGCTTCTATACTTGTCATTGATGGAAAGTACAAAAGTGAAGATGGCATGAGTACAAAAAGTATGTAATAGATGGGCATTATGAGAAGACGTTGCAGAGAAGATTTGAATAAGCTCAGAAGAGATAGTGCAAAGGATTGTTGGCAAATCATCGATGGAAAGATCAGAGTAAGTGGAACAAAGTAAGCTTGGGAGGAGAAGCAACATTTCTGACCGTTGGATTCCATTTACAATTCTCGATGACCGTCAGATCAAGTGTTGATCTCGGTTGATTCGACTCCATTTTAGAGTTTCGTGACTCGCGACTTGGAGAGGCAAGAAACATAACCATCAAAATTGCGATATTGCGAAATCACGATTTAATTGCAGCCATCAGATCAAGGTGTGATATGGACCATTGATTCAACTCCATTTTAGAGTTTTGCAACTCGTGACTTGGAGAGGCAAGAAATATAACCATTGAAATCGCAATATGCGAAATCATGATTTAATCATAGCCATCAGATCAAGGTGTGATCTGGACCGTTGATCTGAATCCATTTCGGAGTTTCACGAATCGCGACTTGGAGAGGCAAGAAATATAACCATCGAAATCATGATTTAATCATATCCATCAGATCAAGGTGTGATCTAGATAGTTGATCTGACTCCATTTCGGAGTTTCATGAATAGTGACTTGGAGAGGCAAGAAACATAACCACAAGAACGTCAAAATCGCAATATGCGAAATTGCGATATGATCTGAGCCATTGAATTAAGATCAGATCTGGACCATCGAATCATAGGACAAGTCGCTGACTTGGAGTCAATGGAGGATGGTGTGGAAACTCGCGAGATGCGAAATTGCGATATGATCTGAGCCATTGAATTAGGATCAGATCTGGACCGTCGAATCATAGGAAAAGTCGCTGACTTGGAGTCAACAGAGCATGGTGTGGAAACTCGCGAGATGCGAGATCACGATAAGATCTAGACTGTCGGATCTATGGATATTTCAACCGTCGATCAGACTCAATGAAGTTTATAAACTCATGAAATATGAAGCACCTTTTGGCACAGCCTATGGTCACCACTGGTGGTCACGAGAAGGGAAAGGAGTCAGTTCAGATAAGATCCATTTCGGGGTTTCGGGGATTGCGACTTGGAGAGTCGAGATGCCTCATCTCCAGATTCATGAAATGTGAATTTACGAAAATAAATTTATGCATAAGCGCTTGGTCATGGCCAAGGTCATACAGAGGAAGGAGCTAGCGCAGAAAAGATCTGTATCGGAGTTTCGGAGATCGCAACACTTGGCCACAGGAATGCCGAAATGTTGAAACCCAATTTAAAGGAAAGATTAATAAATTTCATCCAACGGTCCAGATAAACGTGACTATGATCGGAGGGATACTGTTCTCTCTCACAGTTAATTCATCAGTTACAAATAAGTTAGAAAAACTGATTCATGATTCCTGATCGGTTAGCGTTTCAATTGCCTAGACGGTTTTTCTTTTGCCTTAGAAGATTTGAAGAGGAACTATTGTGGGAGTGGTGCATAAAATAAAAAGATACAGACAGTGCAAGGTTGGTTGTTCTAGACGAAAAAATGAATTAAACTGTAAGAAAGGGAAAATCATAGGATGTGCAGTGTGAGACTGAGAATATGTGCAGTGTGAGATAAAACTCAAAGAAGAGTAACTAATGAGGAAAAGACTTGAAGCAGAGCAGAATGACAGAACAAGTTGAAGCAGAGCAGAATGACAGAACAAGTTGAAGCAGAGCAGATTTGCAAAATAGACAAAGGAAGAGAAGAATTGCAGAACAGTTAGAAGAAGACCAGATTTACAGAACAGAGAAAAAGTGGTAAGAATCGGTTTATCTATGTAGTTCATTGTTTAATTATTCATTTATATTCTAGGGTGCTAGGGAGGTGCTAGGGAGCATTTTTTTCCTCAGAGGTTCAA
>JASDQU010012614.1:102746-117558 GCA_032191745.1 Picea mariana
AAGGATGCCCCCAATCTAATATAAAGCAAGAAATTAAAACTTTTTGTTTCAAAGATAGCTAAAATCAATAGCCAGTAGATATGAAACAAAGAAACCCAAACAATTTTCTCTTTTAACATGAACTATTTAATAAAAGAAAAAGAAATTCTTTCACCAAACCATTCTAAAGAAAAGACGGTGCTTTGTAACTGAAAGACACTCAAAGCAAGAGACTAAATCTTTCAAAAGAAAACAAAGCAAAGATGTCTAAAATAAGTTTCAAAGCTGTCAAGTATACTGTAAACAGATCATAATCAAACCCAAAAATTCACCCCAAAATCAAATCCAAGGTCTGGGTAAGGAAAAAACCATCAAAAATTAAAATTTTCACAATTTCTGCAGGTTGTAGACTAACACAGTGCGGAAATTACTTATTTCTGCAGGCCAGATATGGGTAGGGTGCGGAGTTTCCACACTAGTCTAAATAGGTAGGGTGTGGAAATCCTAAGTTGTCGCACTGTCCCTCAAAGCAGGGTGTGGAAATCAAACAAAAATGGAAAAAATTAAAAATTAAGAAGGTTTTCCAGTGAAGTTTAATAGTCAGAGAGTCAAGTTAGATATCCCAGTGACTTGAAAAATAGAATCCAAGAAATCAAAGAAAGAAAGCAAGGAAAACTAGGAAAACAATCCATTCCCCAGTGGAGTCATCAATTTTGTTGTAGGATAAATCAGTAAATGCAGACATAAACTAATCTCCCTAGATCCACCTAGATCTAGAACAAAACAGACTAGGACATGATGCTTTCCATAAGTTACAATCATTGATATAAGTATCGAAGAAGGAATTGATGACTTACCTTTGAGATCGCTTCCTTGTATCTTTGTTGTTCCCGCTTCGCTCCGGTGCTCTTGTGAAACCAAACCTGCAATGACACAAACCAACCAAAGTGAAAGCAGCAAGAGTAGATTCAAAGAAAACCTAAACATGTGATCAAGGAGTCATGTAATAAAATGAGAATGATTTTATGGGAAAGAAACATGTCATTGTATTATATAATATGGAAGAAAGATACAACTAGATGTCTTGATGTCGTTAGGTTCCTTCCAATAGTTCCTTGCTTCCCACACACTTCTTGCTCCAAGGATTCTAAGACCGTGTATCTGATAGCTACACACAATTTATCTTGACAAAGCAAAGCTCAAAGCCAACATAAATTTTCCAAGCTCAATCCAACTAACTTTCTCCATGATAGATCCTCTCCTTTTATAAGTTGAAGAGGATAAGGTAAGGAGGTTAGGATGATCCCACTAAATCATGAAATCAAGTAAGATCCAAATTGTTCGAAGGCCACCTCACCATAGAAGCTTCTCCTTCTAGAAGCATCGAGAAAATGCTCATTTTTCCCACGTACGAAGGCTGCCGCACCCTAGCTATAGTGCATCTCGTGGAAACTCCGCAGCCTAGATATAGTGCAGCCAACAGAAACCAGGAATTTCCTCACCCTAGCTATAGTGCAGCCTGCGGAAACCAGGAATTTCCTCACCCTGGCTATAGTGCAACCTACGGAAACTAGGAATTTCCTCACCCTGGCTATAGTGCAACCTGTGGAAACTAGGAATTTTCACACCCTGTGTATAGAGAAACCTATGGAAATCCTCTTTAATAGGGTTTTTACAAAGGAAAATACAACTTCTTCTCTTAGGGAAAGTTCTTCTCCCTTCTTTCTTCAGGAATTCAGGCCACTGTCCCCTCTGAAGGCAACAAATAGGTTTACATCATTAATGATCATAGGGATGACGAAAATAATGTGTAACAATTAGATGACAAAGAAGTCGAACAGAAGCAAGGAGATGAGGTTGATCCCCTTAAAAAGAGGAAAGGTTCGCCTCCAAAACCTTCCTCCCGAAAGAAAGCGAAGGCCACCATGACCAAGATGCAGACTCTTCTCACCTTCGATGACTTCAATTTCCTCATAGCAGCCCTGCAAGATGCTTCACTAGAAATAGAAAAGAAACAAGATGCAAAGCAAGAGGAGATGTATCAACCAAATTTAGACTGAACTCAGACGGGTGCAGCAGGCCCTACAGTCTAGCCGCACAGTCTCCACTGCACCCGGAGAACCGGAATTGGGAGATGAGCCAGCTCAACTCCACCACCTAGCCGATACAATCGAAGCCCGCCTTCAACAAGCACAGGAAGAAACATCACAAGCCACCCAGGCTTTGACACAAGTACAAGGAGTACTCATCGAGCAATGCAGTGTTGAAGAACAGGAAAAGCTTGATCTCCAAGCGAAGTTTGATGAAGAAAAAGCACAGCTACAATAAGAAAAGGAACAATTGCTTGCAGAGAAACTCAAAGTAAAGGAAGCGATCAATAGAGAACTTCTTTCTATGATAGTCTTAGAAATCAAGGCAGAAGACTGAATTACACAACAGGTGAACCAGCTCGCAGACGCCATCCAACAGCTACAGCAACACATAGCAGATTTGGAGTTACGCACTGTACCTTAGACCCCACAAGATGTAAGAGACCAAAGGGAAGAAACTTCCTGGAGCGCAGTTGAAAGGCTAAAGGCTCTTACCCTAGAATGCAATCAACTTACTGATCGCATTGCCCAGACCTATGAACAACTCACAGAGAACCCAGAATTGAAGGCACTGGAGTCACAGCTCCAAGAGGCAAAGTATTAAGATGAAAAGATACAGCCGCAGTTGAAGTCCCTATCACTGTGGAAAGAATGAAGTGCTCCCAAGAGCAACGCACTGCACAACAAAAAATCCATACTATCTGGAGCAGAGTTATGGAGGTAACTCAAAAACTCCAACCCGTACAAGACAAGGCCTATCAATTTTTTATAGAAGTAGAAGGCCAAGGAGAAAATCTAGATCAAGTTGTCACTACAGCAGAACAACATCTAGAGGGACCTATCAATGATGCAGTCATCCAAGAGTTCGCTAAACAGGAGACTGTAGCATAGCAGCAAGTCAAAGCATCTTGATCCAAGCTCGAGGCATTCGAAGCAGATCTAGTCAGACCAGAGTGACTCGGGACGAGTCACAGATGAGTGATGGGGGCTTGTTGGCTCTTGACCAAGTTTTGGGAGATTCTTGGTCATGTTGACCTATTTTGGGACTTGAAAGCCTGTCGAAGACGGAGTGCAAGACAAAGCAGAGATCGCAGGATCTTGTCCCATTTTTGGGTCCTC
The DNA here is from genome assembly GCA_032191745.1 of Picea mariana. Classification (NCBI taxonomy): domain Eukaryota; kingdom Viridiplantae; phylum Streptophyta; class Pinopsida; order Pinales; family Pinaceae; genus Picea; species Picea mariana. Next base: position 105,935 of record JASDQU010012614.1, read on the forward strand.
TTTGGGATTTGGGAATATCTAATGGGTATGGGATGTTGGCCCATGGTTTTACCCATGTTTAGGCCTATTTTGTAAAGTATAAATAGATGCCTAAGCAATGTAAGGGTAAAATAGGAATCTATGTGATGTAAGGCTAATAAGCTAAGTGCAAGTATGATTTGTAGATGCTCTGTGCATACTGTGAAAGACTGTAAAGCTAAGTGCAAGTGGTTGTAACAGACTATGAAAGGCTTTGTGCTAGACCTATCTTGGGGAAGGAGGATCTAGCGAGGTGCGCGCAGATCCCCTGTCCTATGCGGAGTAGGGTTTTTATGGATCTATGCATGTAGATGACTGATTGAAGCTAATAAAGAAGAAGAGTTGGTGGACATAGCCCCAGGGTGGGGGTGAACCACATAAATACTATGTTATTCTGCCCTGTGCAATGTGTTGATGTATTTATGTGTTATTTGCTAAGTGCATGATATAGATCGATAGATAGATTTGTTTATGCTTTGTGCTTATGATTAATCTAGATGCTAGATTTGATATAGGTGAATGTGATTAGTGCTTGAATCTGCTATATCTGATCCATTTATCTATGTTAAGTTCTTAGATACATTAGATCAGGGTGAATGTTGTGATGCTCTATTTTCTATGTGGAGTAGATATTGGTTAAATAATAACGAACTAACGATGTTAAGTGTTGTATTAAGTATTATAATCACATATTTGTGTCCCAGCTAAGGTTGCAGACACCTGAGTCCTACAACCACCTCTACCTCTACCTCAGTTGAGACTTCATCTACTTTGCAGGTGTTGCCGAAAGGGCTGGTAGTTAGGGTTTTGTTGGTGCGTTGTTGTAGCATTGAACCCTGGGTTTGCCCCTGTGCCAACAGGGACACAACCAATTGTGCATCTAAGTAGACTTGAAGGTGAGAGATACCATGTGACAAAGCGTCACTAAGAAACTCTATTATTGTGTTATATTTGGCAACATTTTTTGTGGCATCACCTAGACATATACCTTCAGAAGATAGAAACTAGCCTTGATGTGTGAAGATCACCCAAGCTACGGAAGCAAGCCTCCGAGTGTGTCGGCTAGCACCATCCGCAAACCCAACGAACACCTATGATTCACTTGACATCTGCCACAATGAAAAAAACGACATCAAAAATGACACTTCCATAAAACAAAAAGATAAAAACTAACTTTATAAAAACTATACATATGTACAAGAAGTCACCCAAGGCGACCCACCTACGAGTAATACTTCTTGAGGTAGAACCCATTTCTAGGCTCCGCCAAAGCATTCCCCTCAAAGTCAACTAGATGATAAGTGCCATTTTTTAATACCTCCTTCACAATGAAAAGTTCAAACCACATGGGTTTGAATTTACCTACCCCCAGGGGAACCTTATCTTGGTCGTAGACCAGGACAAAGTTGCCTTCGAAGAAAATCCGAGGATGAACGGACTAATCATACTGACACTTAACTCATTGCTTGTGAGCCTCGTTAGCCAAGGCTGCATCATAGCGTCGCTCATCGAGCTACTCAAGATATAATAAGTGTTCCTCAAGCGCTGAAGTGTCTGGAAATAACTGTACTGCCAACTTAAGAGATGGGATATGGCACTCTATAGGAAAGACTAATTTCAACCTGTAAATGAGTTGAAAAGGTGAGAAACCGGTGGTAGTCTTTACATACGTTCGGTAGACCCACAATGCTGAGTACAACATCAAATGCCAATTTGACTTGGTAGAATTGGTTGTTCGTTGTAGAATGGTATTGAGAGAATTATTCACAGCTTCCACCTAAACATTCGCTTGTGGGTAGTAAGGTGATGAATTTTCTTGCCTCAACCCAAGATTTGATGTTAACTTGGACATCATTTTGTTCTAAAAGTGATTGTCATGGTCAGTGACAATCTCCTTCAGGATGTCAACCCTTGTTATTATATGGTTAAACAGAAAGAGAGTTGTTGTCTCTCCATCATTATTGAATGTCGGCATAGCTTCGACCCACTTTGTGAAGTAGTCTATTGCTACAATGATATAACGGTGCCCCCTTACTGAAGGGGGGTGGCATGCAGTATAATCAATCCCCCACTTGGTGAAGGGGCCGACAGTAATGATGGGAAACATGGGAGCGAGGTGTGCCCTCATCTTCCTAGAGAAGATCTGACATGGGTGGCACTTCTTGACCGATTCAATGCAATCCTTGATTAATGTCGGCCAAAAGTAACCTAATCGTAGAATCTTTTGGGTTGCTGCCAACCCAAACAAATGACCACCACACGCTCCAGTGCGGCAGTCGTTAAGAACGAGTTATGCTTCTTCATGAGTGAGACATCGGCGAAGGATACAATCTACACCTCGACGATACAAAGTGTCCTCGAGTATGAGATAGTTTTTTGCCTAATGGCATATACATTGGCACTCATCGTGAGAAGCAGAGGTGGGGCACTTCAAAGTCTAGAGATAGACTAGTATATATCCATACCAAGGGTTCGAAGATGAAATCAGAAAAAGATCTCTTTTAATCGGTGATTCTTCGAGCATAACATGATCACTTGATTCAACCAGAAGTTTCGAGATAAGTTCTGCAAAGACCAGCGAATTTTTGGATTTCGCAGAAACAAAATCCAAGCCAAATTCTTGGAGGATAACTATCCATCTACTGATATTTCCTCTAATTACATGTATTGAAACGGATTCACAATGACAACGATGATGGTCTTGTGAAGAAAAATATAATGACAGAACTGTTGGACAGCATGTATTGCTACCAACGCAAGCTTATCAACATGGGAGTAGTTGAGTTCTAGTCCAACTAGGCCTCGGCTCAGGTAATAAATCACATGATCTTCAAGCATATCATCCTCTTGAACCAATACCATACTGATGGTCGACACTGCAGTGGCCAAGTAGAATAAGAAATATTTATTATAATTGGGAGGTCAGAGCAGAGGGGAAGACGTGAGGGCACATTTCAATGCTTCGAAAGAGCATTGAGTGGCTTCTTCCCAATGGAAAGGGACTCCCTTATTCATTAAACTCATAAACCCTTTAGTGATTTCAGAATAGTTTGCAATAAAACACCGAAGAAAGTTTGATTTTCTATGTAGGCTTTGAAGCTGAGGGACTGTGCACAGGGGAGGCAATTGAACTATTGACTCAACCTTTAGAGGATCGACCATGATCCCTGTTTTCGACACTATGAAACCTAGTAGATGACCCGACATCATGCAAAAACTGCACTTGTTTTGGATTCAAGAAAATCCGATAGTAGCGACATTGCTCAAAGATTAGTCGGAGGTGCACAGGATGATCAGCTCTCTTACGAGATCATGATGCTAAATCATTGAGATAAGCCTCGACTATGTGTCTTAGTTCATGAAAAGAAAAAGACATGGCCTACTGAAAAGTGGCTCCAGCAATATTGAGGCCAAAAGGCATCTTTTGATAAGCAAATGTACCCCATGGACAGATAAAAGTTGTTTTATGTTGGTCTTCGGGCTTAATCTGTATCTGATTGTATCCCGAAAAACCATGCATGAAAGAAAAGACCTCACAGCCTATGCACTCATAGGCAATATGGTCAATGAATGGGGTGGGGAAATTATCCTTGGGACAGGCCTTATTCAAATCACAGAAGTCCATACATAGTGAATTGTTCCCTACTTTTTGTTGACCGGAACAAGGTTTGACACCCATTGAGTCAACTGAACAGGGTAGATGAAACCGACTTTGAGCAGTTTCTCTACTTCAGCCTTAATAGCTGCCGCTTTCCGAGGATTGATCGGATGAAGCTTCTGTCAGACCGGCTTGGTGTCAGGATAAGTCGTTATTTCATGTTCGACGATTATTGGATCTATACCTGGCATTTCCTCGTATGACTAGGAAAAAACGTCACAGAATTATTTAAATAAATCAGTGTAGATTTGAATCTCCTCGGGGGAGCAGTCCTCTCTGACGAAGACATTCTCCATGATGTCAGGGGTTCTGGAGATGTTAATAGGTATCATTTCAGCAATGGTTTCCATATTACCCTTGGCATAAACTGCGTGCATATCTAGAGGATTAATAGGACAAGACCTATCTCCTGTCATAGTCAACACAAATTCTCCTGCCTCTATTCTTCTTAACTATGGGAGGAAATAAGATCTGTGATGGAGAACATCCCAGGGTTTGTCTAAACTATTCAGTGCCTCTATAATCACCTCATCGGAGGGAAAGACCAAGTCTAAAGAATCAGTAGTGGCGGGGGAATCTTGAGCCCAAATAGGCTCAAGAACTAGATCTAGCTCCTATGCGGAAGTCTAATCGGGGTCGGTTGAAGCTTGTTGGACAATGGAGTATGCAAATTATGCCGCAAACAAGGACATGGACATGCTAGGATTCCCTGTCCCTTCCATCGAAGCCTATGGGGAAGGAAGAGTCCACAGATCGTTAAAGTAATTCGTGTAGAACGATGACACTTGAAAGATATCAGCCTTAGGCTAGTTGAGGATAGTTGATATGAACTTGACATTGTCAGACGGAGGTGGGTAATCAAAAGTACCCATTAAAGGTGGGCACACACCAACCCCTACATTGACGATGTCGAGATACAGATTATCAATCATTGGGACTGTGGATGCCCCCGATGAAGGGTCAAGACGGGAGAAGGAAAATTGATCAATGGACACGATCTAACCCTCATGTGGGAACAACAAGACCCAGGAAACTGTGGCAACCATGCATAGCATAGGTCCAAATCCTTCCTAACATGAGTTTGTAGTTGAGAGGTGCATCGACCACTTCAACTTCGACGCTCACAACCTTCCCTTCTAACTTCACAGGGAAAGAAGGGATGATACCATGTGGTATGAAAGAATGATCATCGAAAGAAATAAGAAGAGTAGGTGATGGAGAAAAAATGGGTTGGTCAATGGCCTTCCAACACACCAATGACATCATGCATGTCGAGGCACCCTCATCATCCACTATGCAGAAAATATTTTGGGTAAAAGTTTTTTTGGTGTAAGCCACTTCTATCTGAAATGCCACATGGTATGGGAGACGATATTTCAAGTCAGTCATATCAAGCATGATCGTTCTCGAATTATAGGTCTCAACAGATCCTAAGGAAGCTAATAGGGCCTTTATCTATGAAGGGAAGCTTTGGAGGACCTCCAAAGCAGACATCATGCAAGGGGTTTGTGACAAATCCTCCACCACAGAGTAATTCTAGGTGGCCCTCGCATTTGGATTATGTGAAGCTTTCTTGAACGCCCCTTTTAGGATGTGTGTCATTGTTTCTCCCATCGTCCTCTCAATATAGAGAGGAACGGATGGGTTTTTGGCTTCCTTACCCTTTTCAGCAGTGTTTGGTATTCCGTAATCATGTGCCCTAGTTGCTATGTGAGCATCACCTTTCAACATATAAACATTCGAGGTCAAGGGATTACTAGACAACAAAGGGAATCCTTGACTGCCCCCATCTGCGCTTGAAGAGGCTTGAGTTNCTCTATGAAAAGGTTACATGGATACTTCAACTTTATTTTCTCTCTGTTTCCCCCACCAGCATTGTTGGTAGGTTTTTATCCCCCTTACCCTTCTTGTTTCTTTGTTTTTTCTTACCATCAGACTGTTGTTTGGCCTTCGGGTTCGTCGAATGCACACTTTGTATGTCTGATGTTTGAGTAGGGGAAGCAGCCAAACTAGAGGTTTGGTTGGTTGTTGTCTACTGTATCGACAACTGTTGCAATTGATTCAACAGTGGATCAATGGGATTTTCTTGTGCTGAACCAACTATGCCATCGGGATGTGGTCCAGACTTGTGTTTGGTCTTGTCAAGGATAGACTGTGGCACATCTAGAAAAAATTCGTAGAGTAAACCAGACTGAGAGTATATTAGTTCAAGCTGTTGAGCTCTCATTATCGCCTCTTCCTTGGAAAACAGTCCTAACGTTGCAACGTCCTTAGATAACTGAGGTACCAAAGACTTAAGGAACCACTCTAGTAGGAAAGACAATGGGACTGGTAATTTTATCAAACTCTTCCTACGTCGCATTCTCGGATGTGATCTGAGATATGATCAGCCTTTGTTTTCTCAAAGTTGTCCAGCAATTCGGCATCGGCATCGTATCTCACAGGTAGTTGAAAATGGTTTAAAAAAACCATTGCCAATTCGCCAAAAGTAGAGTATCTTGAGCGGTCAATCTCGATGTACCATTTCGTGACACTCCCTATAAGAGTGCATTGAAACAGACGCAACTGAATGGAGTTGTCTCTCAACGATTTCAATGAGAACCATAGGTGAAAGGTAGTCACATGATCGCCTGGATCTTCGTTAGGCTTACCTTCAAACTTTGGAATTTCTAAGGGCAACTTGGTCGGCATGGGAGGCCAACGTGGATCATGACAAATTGGGTCATTTAATAATATTGACAAGTCTGGAAAATGCAACGTGACCAGAAATGGTAACTTAGGCTGTTGACTATGTACATGAAAAAAGGAGCTTGGATTTTGACTGGCACCAGGTTGCTAGGAAAAGTTAGGTTGTTGACCAGGGATCTGGTAAATACCATGGCCTTGGCGAGCGAATAGATACTGTGTTTGTTGGGAACTCATCAGTTGACTCCCGTAGTTGGACATTGAGGGTTGGGAAGGTATTTCTCTCTGTGTGGTGTTCCAAATATTCTAGAAAGGGTTGCCCCCTGCCAATCTGACAGGCATAGGTATTGATCCTTGCCCAGGGTTCCATTGACCATGAAAGGGGTTGCCCCCGATCAGCATCCTTGATGAGGGAACTACTCCCTGCCACAGATTCCATAGTCCTTGTGAGGAAAAGACTCCTGTATGTGCCCCATGTGTAGGAATAGTACCCTACACAAGATTTTGTGGTCCAAAACCAGGGTTTCCTCTAGTCGAGATGACAGCTGATGAGAAAGCGTTATTTCTGAACGCATCAAACAAAGAGAACGACATTGAACCCACCAGTGTGGTGTTGGAAGAAGTTCCTTGACTACTTGCTCCAAACAAGTTGCAGTTCATATTCGGCAAGATGGGCTGTTGAGAATCACTTTCAAGCAAGGGGGACGATGGAGGTATATGACTCCCACCATAAGGGAAAGCGTTATAGGGGGATGAGGTGCACCCCATGGACCTTTGCAAAGGATCATTCAAGATCCTTGCCCCTAGACCCATGGTTTGTAGAGTGGAGTAGGATAGGACCGAGTTCGTATCAAAGTCAGACATCCCGTATGAAAATGAAGGGCCCATCGCACTCTGTGTGAACGGAGCAGTGATCACTTCCATAGACAGAATCAGACCACTGCCCGAAGTAAAGGTGGTCGAGACCATCGTGGTCCAGGCCAAAGAAGATGGGTTAGGAGGTGGAACGCTCCCAGTGGTGGCAGTCGTAGAGGGAGTGTGAGGACTCTGTGATGAAGTAGCATCATTTTCTTCCATCACTGCTTGCAAGACTATTTGTCTCTCATGATGAGTTACCCTTGGAGGGACAACTTGTACCATGATGGGCGTCGATAAGTCAGTGATCGGAGAATTAAATGGACCAAGAGCTTCTACTCCAAGGTTAGAAATGGTAGGCTCCTCTGGATTTGAGTGCTCTCCTCTCAGGGATGGCTTGGGCACAGTTTACTATAGCCCAGACGCCTCAAATTACCCTTGATGGTCAAGTCTTTGCCTTAGCGATGGCAGTGGTGGCTCCAATGCAACCGGCGGTAGGCCCAAAATCCTTCACGACTGGTGGAGCTCCTGATCTTCCACTTTGTGATAAGATCAATGACACACTAGGGCTTTTACTAACATTTAAAACTAGCACACACTAGAAAATTTCCTACAAGATAAAACAAGCAAACCACTAACTAGTTGGAAGAACAGTTACACCAGCCAACACTAGAGCAACTTACTAGTGCAAGTGCAACTCGAACATGGAAGCACCCTCCAAGTATACTCTGCAAAGCGTGGCCCAATGTCTGCCCTAGGTACCGCGGTATACACCCGCAGTCACCTGTGTAAGTCCATAAATAAATTCAACTAGGTTGCCAACTCACGAATAGTCACCAGGTGGGTACAGTCGACAGTTGGGTGGACCGAAATGAGCAGGGTATCAAGCCTGAAACCTATCAAGGGTATTGAAACCAAGTGGTCTAGAAGACAACTAAGGACCTCGAACGGATTCGAGATCCACGAAGATCCATGGCAAATGTTACCAATAGAATCCCAAGACAAGTCCTCTATATGCGTTCCCCACTACGCTTGGTCTTACTTTGGAGGGGTTATCTCCGCTACCTTTCCACACACGACCTCATGTTTATCCCCTATGTTAGAGGGGGGTCCTATATAACTTTCACGTTTTCTGGACTTTTTACACTCCCTAGCATTGATTCTAATGTTTGTTTTTTAATCCTTGAAGAGTTTCCTCTCCAACCTAAATCAAGGCTCTAGCCTAGACTATTTGATGGACCCTACAAACATAAAGTCTAGTAAAATTTAATTTAGCTTAATTTTAAGTGGCTTGTTTTAAGTCAAGGAAGCAGCAATGAAACTAGTGGTGTGTTTTAAGAGATGAAAGAGAAGAGCATTAAATGAAACTGAAAGCAAAACTACTTCTTTTGACAAATAAAGATTTGCAATTTCAACTCTTTAACCAACTTTTCGAACTAAATTTTTCTAAGATCTTTTAAAGGAAAACCTAAAACAAGATTTCTCCCAACTACGAGCTACTTAATGTTCTAAGCATTTAGTAAATAACTTAAGAAAATCACTCCTTTTCCTGACAAGCAATACAACTAACCTAACTACTTAACCAAACAAAGAAATTAAAACTTTTTCTAAATTGTTTTTATGCTTCAAACAAGAAATTTGAAAATAAATTCTTTTTCTTTTTCTTCAAAGCAAGAAAAAGAGGTAAAAGTGAAAACAAGACAAGACCAAAAACTGACTTCTATCCTACTGCGGATCACGGGGAGTCACTGACAATACCAAACAGGTTGATCAGAAAAGACTCACAAACTTGTCTAAACCCCTTTCAAAGAAAACACAAGAAATATTTAAAAGATAAGCAAATTGATGTCAAACCCAGGCTAAAGACTGTAATAACAGAGACTGGTACTAGATCAAGAAACCCCTGAGAAGTATGACTTCAATCAAGGAAGAGGTTGATTGCCTCTTCTTGAAAAAAGAATTTCTTGACACAGGCATGCTACTGACACTTAAGTAGCCTCTGTATGTACGCAGGTTGTCTAAAGGTAGGGCATGTATGTACGCGTGTAGACCCACTGCAGGCCGCGTACACCTCTATAACTTCTCAAAAAAATAAAACTAACAGTTAGGCTGATAGGGCGGGGAGTACTGGTATGGAAAACTAGAATCCCTTAAAGACTCAGCAACTTAAAGAAAACTCAAAAAGGTAATCAAACCAATTAAAACACCCAAAAATCCCCTAAAACCCTAGAGGTTTCCCCAGTATGGTCATCAGTTCTACTATAGCGGGAAAACCCCCTATGGACTACACTAGGGTTCAACATGTAGGAAGATCTAACGTTCTAAAAGTCTCCTACTCTTTATACTACCCCGAATATACCCCACATTCATAAAATAAATACAACGTGAAAAGATCTGGTAACTCTACCTTAAACTCTGCATTTGGTGTCGATCCTTTCACGTTCGATTGCTCCTTGATTACAAGTCTCCTACCAAGGCTAACCTGCATTCATAAAAAGACAAACAAGAAACTACGAAAATGCATCTCATATATGAATTAGTGGGTTAGATTTTAGTATAAAACATGAATCAAACATAAAGATTGAACACATCATATTGCAGGATAGAAAAAGTATTCCTTTTATTAGAATCACAAAGTTTACTTACAATGAAATCGACGACTACTCCTTGAACCTGATCCGGGATCCTGTTCACCAAGCTCCAACTGTGCTTCCATGTATCTTTCTCATCTCACACTTCTTCTAGGGAAATGGCATAGGCTTACGATGGAGGAAAAAGGGAAAGAATGGGAATTCTGATGCAAAACTCACAAGGTGGTTGCAATTTTATGGGGCAAGGAGGGGATGTGAAACGGGCAAATTTTCATTGTTCTTATGCTTTTCTTTGGAATGAGACCCCAACACCTCCTTTTATATGACAAAAGGATGGTTATTCGGTTGGGTGATGGGCTATAGGTGGTGGAACAGTTGGGAAACTGCCCAATATCTCGTAATCTCAACAAATTCTTTGCAACTTTTTAATTTTTGCAACATTTATGGGTTTATGCGGGTTGTAATGGTGAAGCTAGCATACGTACGTGAGCTTTAGTGGTGCAGAAAGCGTGTGTACATGGGCAGTAGTGGTGCAGGGCGCGTACATCTTCAAAAATATGGTTTTTAAGAAGAGCTGCTTAGTGATGGCTTGGAAAAAATAGCAAGTAAGATGGCATGATGCCAGGTATTTATGTATGTTGCAATTTAGGGTTATAAAAAAATTATACTTGATATGGATGCATGCCATATATTATGTGGGCCTTTGAGGACTACACTAAACATTTTTGCATTAGAACAAAATCCACTGGCCTTCAAATAAACATTAGTTCTTGATTATTTTTTATTTCTATATATATATATATATATATCCATTGTTGGATTTTGCAAAAGATGTGCTACAATGGTTTGAATAAATGGTAGGCAAATCTTGTTGTCACTTGTGGAATTTTTGTTCCACTTATTTCTCTTGTGTTTTCCACAAAGAGTTTCACTTTCTAAGACACCATATGGTTGTTGAATGAGATGACTATGAAGATTTGGTATTCTTACTAAAGATCATGCTAAGGTGATGCAGTCAACAATAATAACTCTCAAAAATTCAATCCAAGTGAGACATTAGATTCCTCATGAACAATAGATATTATATGTAAATAATCACCAAGAGAATCAACAAATTCTGAAGGCCTTCACCTTAATTTACTAAACTAGACATCTTTTCAAGTCCCAAGTTATAAAAATAAAATAAAAAATGAAGGTCTCTCTCTCTTTCAAGTTATGAAAATCATGTTATACTAGCATGAATTAATCTTTGTAGAGATCAGGGTGCATATTCAGTAGTTTTTGTTTATCTATTAAATTGTGCCAATGCTATAGAATACCAATGTCTTTCTATCAAAATGAATTTTTAACTCCTTGGATCAATTATTATTGTTGACATTTGGGTTTATATAGACAGTCTAATATTGGGTAGAATCTTAAAAGAGGTGGGTGTTGTAAATCATTTGGTTCACATGCAATTGGAGGAAGAAAAACTGAAGTAGTGAAGAAGGTAGGTGGGAGGAAGCTTACAATGTTTTGGATGAGATGGTGTCCAAGGGATACAATCCTAATGTTGTAACATTTACTACATTAATGGATGGTCTTTGCAATAATTAATAAACATTGAGGAGGCTAGTAGGGTTCTTGATAAGGTGGTTAAGCATGAATGTTCTTTGTACTTTTTCATTTAACAACATTATTATTCATGCTCTTCATAATGCAAGGAAGTTACTGTAAGAATTTCAACTTTTGATGAAATATCAAAGGGAATTTGTACTCCTGATATGACCCAACAAACATATATTTATTTTAAAAAATAATAATAATTGAGATAGGTT
>JASDQU010012615.1:0-16978 GCA_032191745.1 Picea mariana
ATTTACACAGTAGTAAAACTTCAGAAAGCATCCTATCAATGAAAATTAGATGCAGAATTGTAAATGTACAGCAGCATAAACAAGCTACCTAGACCATTGGTGGGCCCCCCAGATGGTCGTGGCACTACTCCAATGCAGTCACAAACTTAGCATATCATTAGTATTAATCACCAAAACATAGTTTACAGGAAAAATCCAAGATAGTGTCTGTATGTATATAAAAATTATGTCTATGGTGCCATAGACTAGCAAGTATATATAGAGTTTGTACACAGCTCGAGAGGTCGACCATTGAAAGGGTCGATGCTCTCTAAAAATAGAAATTCATTAAGTTTTAACAACATAATGCATCTCCTCCAACAACTTCATGCACTCAAAATAACGACCGATGAAACTACTCAAATCTGAATGTGATGGGTTCCATAGCTGGAGGGCGTGAGCAGGCACAAAACCCATGCCTCCTATTCACCCATAAAAGCCAGCCAATATGCCAACCACCAACTACATTGCACTCCGAGGGTCGGATCGAGGAATGGATGGAGGGTCGGATCGAGGATCATGAACTTCTCTCAAACCGTCCACAATTTAAGGAAACGCCTCAATTGGGACCTAATTGGGCATATTAGGAACAAAACCCATGTGTCGAATTTTTCTCAATCATTTGCATCCTCCCAAAAATTGAGCTCAAAGTTCATTGCTTGGAAAAGGGTCGAATGGAGCACTAGATGAAGGACTGGACGGAGGGTTGGACGAAGGACTGGATGGAAGGTCGGATCGCGTTTTTGGCTTGTTGCAAAAAAACAAGAAATTTTAAGAAATCATAATCACTCAATTGAAGATAAATTAGCATAAAATCATCACAAAACAACGATTACACATACCTCATATTGTCCCATGGAAAATTGATGCACAAAACCTAATAATACCTTCGAAAAGAGGGAAATAAAAGCATAGAGCGTATAAATTCCATATGCAAAAGAGATTTGGGCATCAGAAAAATAGGCAAAACATGGAGTCATCAGGAAGCTCCAGGAGGAGAAACAGTTGAGGAACAATTGTTGAGGCTAGTTACAAAGGTAGGAGTGAGACCAAAAATGGAAGTTCCAATGTATGAGGGGAACCTGAATGTCGAGGAATTGCTTGATTGGATCAATGCAATGGACAAATACTTCAAATATGAGGACATATATGAAGAAAAGAAGGTTGAGCATGTTGTGACTAGGTTGAAAGGAAATGCAGCCATATGGTGGGATGAGTTGCAGGTTGATAGAAGAAAGAAAGGAACAGAAAAAATAAAGAATTGGGGAAATATGGTGGCTAAATTTAAAGAAAATTTTATGCCCAAAGATTATCAATTGAACTTATTTAGAAAATTGCAAAACCCAATAAAAAAATATATCTTAGTAAAAGAGTATACAGAATAATTCTACAAGTTAAACATCAGGGAAGGACATGTGGAAAATGATGTTGAGAAGGTTTCAAGGTACATCAATGGTTTAAGGTGTGACATCCAAGATGAAATTAGTCTCCTGACCCCGAGGACTGTAGAATATGCTTATCAGGAAGCCCTGAAAGCAGAGGGGAATATAACTAGAAAACAGAGTGAGAGAACTAGAGGAAGAGGTCCAACAAAAGGCAAAGGACAATCCATTCACAGAGAAAATTTTCAGACTTTTGAGGATGAGGTAGAGAGTTCAAGAATACAATCATCAAGGAGAGGATACTTCAAAATAAGAATATTTGAATCTAGAGGCAGAGGAGGCAAAGAAATTAGATGTTACACTTGTGGAAGTTAGGACACATGTAATGGGACTGTTCTGAAAATAAATCAGCAAACCAGAGGAATACAAATGTTGCAGAGGCTAGGGAAGAAAAAATTAATACGGTAGAAAAAGAAGAAACACTTGAGGTAGAGTAATATTTAATGCTAAAGAGAATCTTGGTAAATTCAGAGAAAGATATAAGTGAACCAACACAAAGAATTTTTTTGTTTAGAACTGTATGTAATTCAAAGGGGAAGTGTTGAAAAGTTTTCATAGATAATGGAAGTACAAATAATTTTGTTTCCACAGAGATGGTAGAGAAGTTGGGATTGAAGAGGATGACACATCTCACTCCCTACAGAGTGTCCCGGTTGCACAAGGGACATCATCTCTCGGTGAATGAACAGTGTAAGGTGGAATTTCAAATTGATACTTACAAGAATGGGGTGTTATGTGATATAATTCCCATGGATGTCTGCCATATTTTTTTAGAGAGGCCATGGAAGTATGACAGGAAGGTTATTCATGATGGAAGGAGAAAAACTTATTCCCTAGAGAAATATGGACATAAGCATGTGCTTTTTCCCTTGAAGGATGAATCATCCAAAGACGAGCCTAGACCTAGTGTTTTGTTGATGAGTTGCAAGGAGCTATTACAAGATTTCAAGAAGAAAGAGGAGGTACATTTTTCTCTTATTGGTAAGACAAAGGTAATACTCACTACTACAAATCTGGATAATTTACCTACTGAAGTTAAAGGTATGCTTGATGAATTTGTTGATATCATAGAAGATGAATTACCCAATGCTTTACGTCCTGTGAGAAGTATTAGTGACCATATTGATTTGATACATGGAGCAAGTCTTCCTAACAAAGCAACATACAGATTGACCACTCAAGAGAATGAAGAGATAAAGACGCAGGTTCAAGAGTTGTTAGACAAAGGTTTGGTGAAGGAGAGTCCTAGTCCATCTGTTGTACCAACAGTGCTCATCCTAAAGAAGGATGGTGGATGGCACATGTGCATTGATTCCAGGGAACTTAACAAAATTACCATAAGGTACATATTTTCACTGCCCATAATAGATGATTTGATGGATATCTTAAGTGGGGCAAAGTATTTTTCAAAAATTGATTTTAAATGTGGGTACCATCAAATTAGGATAAGAGAAAGGGATGAATGGAAAACAACTTTCAGGACTAATAATGGACTGTATGAATGGATGGTGATGCCTTTTGGGCTCACAAATGCTCCTAGTACATTTATGAGATTGATGAATGAGATCTTAAAAGAATTTATTGGAAATTTTATGATAGTCTATCTAGATGACATTCCGATTTACAACTAGACAAAAGAGGAACATTTAAGACATCTCAATATGGTTTTGAGTACCCTATAGAAGGAAAAATTGTTGACAAATTTGAAGAAATCTAGATTTATGAAAAGGGAGCTGATATATTTGTGGTTTGTAGTATCTAAAGAATGTTTGAAGATGGACCCAAAAATGGTTCAAGAAATTGTGAATTGGCCAACCCCAAGAAATACATTTGAGGAAAGAAGTTTCCATGGACTTGTAAGTTTTTACAGAAAATTCATTAGAATTTTTAGTCAGATATGTGCACCTATTGTAGAAACTATCAAAGAAAGAAAACAACCATTTAAATGGACAGAAACAATTGATAGAAATTTTAAATTATTGACGAAAAATATCATTGAAAATCCTATTCTAGCTTTGCCAAGCTTTGATAAATTCTTTCACGTTGAGACTTATGTTAGTGGGAATGCAATAGGAATTGTCTTAATTCAAGAACATAGACCAATTTCATATTTTAGTGAGAAATTAAATGAAGCAAAACTAAAATATTCCTCTTATGGCAAGTAATTTTATGCAATTGTCCAAGCACATAAGAAGTGGAGGCATTACCTAATGCCCAAGGAGTTTGTTCTATACACTGATAATCATGCATTACAGTTTATAAGTAGTCAATCAAAGCTGAATCAAAGACATGCCAAGCGGGTTGAATTTCTGCAAAATTTTACCTTTGCGATTAAACACACAAGTGGTATAGGATTATTTTTCTTTTGCAAGAACTTCAAGTCAACACTTTAGGTTTTGATGGTTTAAAGGAAATGTATAAGGATGATGCAGATTTCAAGGATGCTTATGCAACTTGTGAAAACCCAATTTCCAACAATAGAAGCTAGTGGTTGGAATATATGTTACATGAAGGGTTGTTGTTCAAGAGCAGTAAACTATGCATACCAAAGTGTTCAATGAGGGAGAATATGATTAAAGAAAAGCACAGTGGAGGATTGTCAAGACATTTTTTTTCAAGAAAATACTTTTGCATAGGTAAATGCTTTCTATTATTGGCTAGGTATGTAGAATCAAGTGAAGAAATTTGTGGAAAAGTGTAGAATTTTTCAGTATGCTAAGGGGAGGAGTCAGAACACGAGACTTTATCAGCCACTACCTATTCCAAACAAACCGTGGGATTCGATCAACATGGAGCTTATACTGGGATTACCAAAGACACAAAGGGGGAATGATTCTATCTATGTTTTGGTAGATAGATTTTCAAAAATGGATCATTTTATTGCTTGTAGGAAGACTATTAATGCAACTAATATTTCCAATCTGTTTTTCTTAGAAATAGTGAGATTGGATGGTATACCCATGAGCACCATTTCAGATCGTGATACAAAATTTGTAGGTCATTTTTGGAGAACCCTGTGAAAGAAAATGGCTACAAATCTCAGTTTTATAGTAGCCTATCACCCATAGACTGATGGGAAAACAAAGGTAGTGAATAGGAGTTTGGGGAATATTTTGAGGAGTCTTGTGCATGAAAATCCTAAGCAATGGGACCAGAAGCTTGCTCGTGTTTAATTTTCAGATAATGACTCACCAAACAAAATCACATGAATGAATCCATTCCAGATTATGTATGGAATTCATCCAGGAGGAGTATATGAGCTAATGAATTTGGGAAAACAAGAATTAAGAAGTGTTTATGGTGAGGATTTTGTAGTAAGCATGCAAGACTTGCAGGAAATTGTCAAGAAAAGTTGTAGGAAAACAGTGGTAGATATAAATAGAGGACAGGCATGAAAAGGAGACAAGTGGATTTTCAAGTTGGTTATTTTTTCATGGCATACTTGAGGAAAGAGAGTTATCCATTGGGGAATTACAACAAATTGAAGTTGAAAAAGATTGGACCTTGCAGAATATTGAGAAAAAGTTAAGCTAATGCTTATGAGATTGAACTCCCAATTGATATTGGAATTTCTCCAATCTTCAATGTGGCAGATTTGTATTCTTTCAAGGAAACATACGATGTTTCTACAAATGAACCTGTAAGTGATGAAGATCAGACCATTCAATGGAAAGAAAATTTTCTTAAGGCAGTTCAGAAAGAGATTGAAGCAGTATTGGACAAGAACGTAGCAAGAAGGAAAAAAGGTAAAGAGTAATTCCAATATTTTATCAAGTGGAAGGATCGGCCAGAGGAAGATGCTACTTGGATGACAATAATAGAAATCTCCAAGTATGGCATAAATGTTGAAGATCTCATGAACAATTTTTTTCTTCCCCAGGAGTCTGATGCAGGAGCATCTGTCAAGTGAAATTTTGAGACTGACCTAAGTGGTCACAAAACATTTACGAAGGGAGTTGGTTCCCTAATTTTTATTTAATTGTAATAGCTAGACATTTATAGAAGATATCTTAGCAGATATCTTCTATCGAACCATTTTAAGTTATTATTGATTTGGTTGATGATATGTAGGGATGATATCTAGATTTAGGGTTGTTGAGATATCTCAAGATTTTGTCAATTTGAGAGATACTCGAGAGCTCTAGGTTTTATATTGATTATTATTGTAATTGGAAAAAAGTTAGAAAGTGTGCAGAGTGGTGAGATTGTGTGGTTTGCAAAGGTCTAAAAGACTTGAAGGAACATAGCGCCATTATTATATTTCATTCCTTCGCTTATCAAAATAAAGATGTGTTCATGAATTTATGTTCTCCATGGTGTGATGGTTGAATTTTATGTTTGTATTTTATGATTAGAATTGCAAGTGATCGTAATTGCAGGGATCAAACGCAAAATTAGAGTCAAACTATGCGAAATTTGTGAGTTACAGACCCTAAGAATATTAAGGCTATGACTAAATATGGAGGTGAATCTAGATCCTACTAATGGCTCTCATTGATCTCCTATCGGACCCAGACATAAGAGAATGACATTGTTTCATAGTCCTCCTATCTGAGTCTCCATCCAAGTTGTCACTGTGAAGTTGATATCCAGAGAGTGATATCTAGCCATCTATTAGAGTATATCCTCGTGAGAGATCTATCATTCATTCGAGTGAACTTTCAAAGCTTCATTCCTCATTAAAATCTGAATACAATACTTCGACAATGAATTAGGACCGTTCATCAAGAAAGGGAGATATACGGTGGAGATCGAACGATCGAACTGACTCTGAAATATAATCTTCGTCGTCCATCAAGGAAACAGTTTCAAAGTTTTATGAAATGTACTTCAAAACCTACTCTAAAGACAAAATTGCAAGACAAGATATGGATTGCCCTTCTCAGTGATAATCAACGACTGGTAGAGGGTCTTCGCCCATATTCCGAGATGTAGATCTGACCATCCATTGGATATTAGAACCAATGGTCATGATTGAAGGGGATTCAGAGTATCATGTTAAAGCCTTTAAGCTTCGTTCACTTTGAGCTAATACTCTGATCACATGGAAGTGATCTAGTCATCCGTTCAAAGGAAAAATCAATTGGTGAAAGGAGATTTCGCACTAGGAATCGCTCACGGGTTAACAAGATCAATAAAGGCTGTGAAATTCTTAAAGGAGTTTAGCTTGTGGACCTGGTGTTCGGTCGTATGGTAGAGAATGGGCTTAACACCTAATTGAATCTGTGCAAGCATAGAAGCATAGAGAGTTGATCTGAGGCCGTGAAAACAGAAATTCGCTAACATAGATCAATTTTGTATCTCTGTACTGTGGGTTTGAATCCATAAGCCTATAACTTAGCCACTTGTAGCAATTTATTATTGTAAAAGAAAAATATTACAAAGAGATTTACTAGAGATTTTCTCATAATCGATCACCGGCAAATGACCCTCCATGCTCTTTAAATAAATATCATAGACCAATTGGGTGTTAAGCCATGGATCAATGTAGCCATTAAGATCGGGGATAATATGAACCGATTTATCACTCTATGTCGAGAACATATCGTGATCGTCGAATTACCTCACTACAAATGCATACTAATTCATACTAAAGAAACACACTTTTACATAACGACACATTAGACCAAGTTGATCTTAACTTACTCCTAAGTGTCTAAATATCCTAAAAACATCTCTATATTTTTTTTTCTTATCTCAAGAAATTCCAAAATTATCAAAGCTATTAGAAAGCTATAATGCTACTTCTTCTATGGGGGGTCCAAATAAGGAAAGAAAATGAGCCTTGGTGCCCTAGGATTATGTATGTCTCCATAAATGATAGAACATCTTGGTATCAAAGACCCCCAAACCATGGGAAATGCATTAGCTGTTAAAACTTGGTGTAGATGGCTAAAAAGAAAAGAAGAATTACGGGGGTGGATTTGGAGAGCCAAATATGATGGGGATATTAGGGAGGAGGAAATCATTAGAATATATGGATCTTTGTTATAGCATCATTTGACACCTCCTATTCTCATGATGACTCATTGGCCTCAGTTACATCCCTTTCCGTGATTGCAGGAGTTGAATCCCCCTTTTCCTCACTAAAAACATAATTAAAAATCACATTTTTCTAGATGTACACGACTATCCTTAAAGAACCCTACTTACATACGTGTCTTGCTAGTTAGCAACCCACGTACATGTTTAGTTGGCTCAAAAAAATAATAAATCCCTACATTTCAGGTGGAGTTGACGAGTTCCCTAGGTTCCTGACCTCCTATAGCCCGTTCATAACTACTCCAACTGTCAAAAGGGAGTATAAAAGAGAGCCTTGGTGTTATCACTCCAAGAAACTCTTTAGATTTGTAGGCTAAGGATGCTTGGTAACTTAGAAATAATGTGTATATATGCTTGGAACAATGGGGTCTTGTATGATAAATGTAATAGACAACTCATACATCTAAAGAAACAGTGCTTTCAGGAAACAATAATCAGATCAAGTAAATTGAAAGGAGAGGATGAAGAACATTATTCTTGATTGCCAAATACAACTGAATGTAGGGCGTAATGCAAGATAGAGAGAAATCCTTTACTTCAAGTCTATGAGCTCAATAAAGAGATAACAGTCTTCATGAACTAAAATAAACTGAAACAAAGTACAGAAAGGGAAAGATGGATAATTCTGATATTGAAAACGAAAGGAAATTGAACTTTATTTCTGCAAATAAGAGTCTATACAGTAGCACAAAATATCTCCCAGTTTGAACCCTTGTCTCTTAGAAAAGATAGGCATTTATAGCCTTTTACAATCAGTTTTTAAGATCCTAAAAACTTGGATCTGTATCTAAAAATAGCAATTCAAATCTAACTAAACAACTTGCTAATAAAGACTTAATGACTAAACTAGCATTCGAATTGTCTTCAATCTCAAAATTTGACATATGTATTCTTCAGGTTCTGGAATTTGTGGTGTCATGAAACATGGCAGAAGCACCTGTCTTGGCAGCTAGATTTCTTCAATGTTCATAGTCGATACTTTAGGAAATCATTTTAGCATGTGGTTCTCAAACATTTCCACGAATCTCTGATGCAGAGTCTTTTCCGAGCGAGTTGTTATCCCTTTGATACTCTGGAACCTCTTTATAATCTGTGAAAAATGACCTGCTCCGTCCTTAGCTTTCAAAAATATTTTTTCTTCTTTCACCAGTTAACTCGCCTTATGATTCGTTGGTTAGCTGGTGAAAGCGCCGCCTTTCACCAGCTAACTGGTTGTAAAATTGCGTTGTACACTGGTGAAAGCTCTGCCTTAGCCCAAAATGACTTTCACCTCAAAAATTGTGAATCCATCAAAAACTCAATGTGTCTCTGCTTTATCCCCTTGCATGTTCACAGCAACCTAAGCAAGCACTTGCAAATATGGGTGTGATTTTTTCTTTTGCTTCAATTTTCTGATTTTCCTTTTAAGGCGCTTGGCTAGCCACCATAGACTGTTATAGTCTTTGGTGATTTTCTGTTTCCTCTTCTTTTCCTTGACACTTTCACGAGCTAGATTTTCAAATGCAACATTTGTTTGTGCAAAATTATCAGACAGCTTCTTGTATCTTTCCTTTATTACCCTCTCTAAGACCTCCTGCTGAGCAATCACTTCCTTGAGATGCTTGATTTTCTGTGTTTTCTTCGACTTAGTTCTCTTTGATGTTTCCCCTTCCTCGGTGTGAGTAAAGGTCTCATAATTCTGTGCAAACTCAATGGAATGTTCAAGACTTTTGATGACAGGGCTCTCATCTTCTTGCTCTGGTTCTAAGTCTGTGTATGGCAGGTTTAAGATGTTTGTTCTCCTTTCTGTAGGCTGCTCTATAGTAGTTTCAAAAACCAATTTTTTCTTTGACCTGTGAGATTTCACACCAGAGATTCTGTCTTCTAGAGGTCCTGGAAGGGTTCTCCTCTTCCTCGAGCTGCTTTGAGGAGTCAATTGTCTCTTTTCAGCTTTCTTTTGTTCAGTCATGGGTTGAGTTTGAGTTTCAAAGCCCTCCCAAAAAAAAAATGTTTCCAGGTCCTTCCCTTCTGTCTTAACTCCTCCAGGATTATCAATTTAATAAGGCCAAAGTGGCAAAGAGTATTCTTCATGCTCAGAGGTTCAGCTCTAATCTTTTTACAGACTTTAGTTAAGCTCTTGTGCAAGAAGAAAGGTAGATTTATGAGAGTTTTACCTATGAAATGGTCTAAGAGCTTGAAATGATACAACATCAGTTTATCATACCTGCCTTCTGAAGTTATGTAGAGTTGGATGCCCTTAAACAAATCCTGCCACTCTTCTTCCAAATGTGAAACTGGCATGCTCTTCTTCCATGCGTTATGTCTGAATTCTTCCTTCAAATATGCTCTGAAATTTAAGTTTTTGGTGGCAGTCGTTTTAAACCAACTCTAGCTCGATTTTGGTAAGTTGGTCACTGCAGCGATGGTAGCTTCATCCACAATGATCGCCAAGGACCCAACACAGGCCTTATTCCCATCAAACGTTTTAGCAAAAGCCTCTGCTGTTGATTGGTGACAGCCATTCTGTAGCCTCTCGACATACTCCATACAGCCTGCATTTAAGAAGTGTTTTTTCACTTCTGGGTGCACCTATAGGAAGGACAGACTGTCCAATTATTTTCTCAATAACGAGCCACTGCGTCTCCTTGCCATTTGTGATTCAAAATCCCAAACTATTATGCACACCAAACACTGCAATCTGTTGTTCGGGCCGAGGTCTTGCACTGGTGAAAGCACTCGGCTCTGTCTTTCAACATTAAAAACTTAGCATACATTTGTGAGTGATGCGTGTTGGGGAAGCGATGAGCTGATTTGATGTCGTCATCCATGTAGTACTTCTCCTGTACCTACGATGATGGATTCAAATTTTCCATTTCCGACGCCATGATTGTGAAACATGCATTACTGAACGAGATTCGCTTTGCAATCCAATTTAGACGTGCAAACCTGAGTCTCCATCATTATCCACTTTCACCAGCGCATCATACTTGATTGCATGATGTGGGCTGAGCGTATCATCATTTGATTTTTTAAAACTTAGGTAAAACACATGTGATTCCCGCTTTCACCAGGGCACAACCCGTGAGAAGCGCTCCTCAGCTGTTGAAAATCGTCGCTTTCACCAGCGCACAACCCATGAGAAATGCTCCTTAGCTGTTGAAAATCACCACTTTCACCAGCTAACCATCATCTTTAAAACACGCGTTAGTTGTTGAAAGCATTTTGTGAAAATTTTAAAGAGAAGACCTTTATGGGTCGTCTTATTTCTAAGACAAAAATCAAAACCTAAGTCTTGCTACTAGAAAACTTAAAACAAATTTGGAGAAAACTACTAATAGCCATGCTATCAACCAAAAATGGAACCAAAGTGACTGATTCACTTTGGGAGCTAACATTTGGCTCCAACTGGGATGGGCATCTCCCTGTGAGGTGACCAAGAACCTAGCTAGACTCAGTAGCCTTTATTTCAAAATTAAAAAGAAATCTGAAAAATAGTTTTACTAGTACCATTGGGCATGGAGTTATTCAAGTGACAGAAACAAAGAAAACAGAACTGAAAGAGAATATGTACAAGTAGAACAGGGCTTTTAAGAAAAGCCTTATGAAAAATAGGTCTTCAGAAAGCGCCCATTGAAAGGGCCACCTGCTACTTCCTCGCCTGAAAGATTTTGGAGAACAAAGGTATTGTTCTGCTGCACCGCTGTTATGACAAAAGGACCTGTCCAAAGAGCCTCAAATTTGTCGTGTTTCCCCTTCTCTTGCCTTGCTGCATCCCACTTCAAGACTAATTCCCCTATTTTGAAGACGTTTGATTTGACTTTCTTGTCGAATATTTCCTTGATTTTTTCTTGATGTAATTATGTTTTTTCCAAGAGATGCTCCCTATCTTGCTGCAGCTCTACCAAATTATGGATTCTCCGGGTCAAATCACTTGGTTCAAAATCAGTTTCTTGTAAAAACTTTGCAACCGGCAATGCAAGTTGAACAGGAAATATGGCTTCAGTACCATATACCAACTTGAAAGGAGATGTACCAATTGATTTCTTACATGTAACCCTGTCAGCCCACAAAGCAAACTTCAGCTTGGAATCCCAGCCTCTGGCGTTTTGTTCAAGCAGCTTCTTTATAATCCTGACTAAACTCTTGTTTGATGACTCAGCTAGGCCATTCCCTTGCGGATATTAAGCAGTGGAATGTACCAGCTGGATTCCCAGCTCTTCACACAATTTCACCAAGTGTTTATCTTTGAATGCAACAACGTTATCAGTGACTATTCTCTTAGGGCAGCCAAATCTGGCAAATATGTTTTCTTGCAGAAAATTTATGATGACAGTATGATTGGCGTTCCGGGTGGGAATAGTCTCAATCCACTTTGTAAAGTAATCGGTGGCAACAAGGATCCACCGATGCTGACCACTAGAAGGCGGGTGAATTTCACCTATGAAGTCCAGGCCCCATTGTTGGAAAGGCCCTGTGACCACTATAGGTTTGAGGGGAAGAGACTTCAGTTGTTGTTTACCTTCAAATCTTTGACACTTGTCACATGTTCTCACAAACTCACACACATCTGCAAATAAGGATGGCCAGTAGTAACCAGATCTTAAGATTTTATGTGCAGTGGTTTTCCAATAGTGATGTCCCCCGCATTCACTATTATGGAATTCAATCATGACCTTAGCTGCTTCTTCTTGGTTTATGCGCCTCAACAATAAACCTATTGGATTTTTCCAGAACAATAAGTTTCCATTGATGCAGAAATTTATGGCTTTGAGCTTCAAAGCCCTTCCTTGTGTTTTTGTCAAATCTGATGGGACTGATAAAGTTTGCAGAAAATAAATAATGTGATTGTACCATTTGCAATCAGCTAGGTGAGATGAGACCTGCATTTCTTCACCTTCCTTATCCTCTGAAGACTGAACGTTATCTACATTAATACTTACCAAATTTATTTCGAGCACCCTGCAATTTTCTTCTGCCAAAAGTTTGGCAAGGCCCTGACCCTTCACAAGTTTTGCTGGTTTAATTTCAACATCAAATTCAATCAACTTTGCTATCCACTTACTCCTTTTTCCATCTATGTCGGGTTGTATAAGCACATATTTAACTGAACTGGAGGGAACGAAAGATATTACCTTTGCCTGAAGGATGTAAACTCTGAAAGCTTTCAATGACTTGATAAGTGCATATGCTTGTTTCTCCAACAATTCATACTTTACCTCTGCGTCCCTCAAGACCTTACTGAAGAAGGCAACCGAATGCTCCTGATCATCGGCATTTTTCTGCAAGAGTACTACTGCGATTGTATCACTTGAAGCAAATGAAAAGATGTAAAATACCTTGGAGAAATCAAGGCTGATCAAAACAAGGGCTATTGTGATGGCTTCCTTGATGGCATTGAATGAGTGTCTGGCTGCTTCAGTCCATTTTACCTCGGAGTCCTTTCTTAACATGCGGGCGTCCAATAGTTTTTTAATTTCTCTTTCCATTGTAGGCAACAGCAAAGGATTGAAGGATCTAAGCTTCTGCCTGAATGGTTTGGTGTCTTTATTCAAGGGAATCTTATGCTGAATTACCTCTGTGACAAAAATCTTCGAGTCATCATATTGCCAAGCGAAAATGTCAGCAAACTCCTTTAGCAATTCTCCATAATCAGCCCTTTGTTTTTCAGTCAAATGTGAGGCTAAGTTGACATATTTAGGATCTTGTTCGCTAGCTACATTGTACTGCAAAACTTCTGAATCTTTTTCCCCACTTTCCAATTTGACAGCCACATCATTGTTATCGAACAGCCTTTCCAACGGTACCAAACCTTTAGGAATTTTGTTGGTAGACAGCTGGACTATTTCATGTGCTGCGATTTTGCTTTTGAAATTTGGCTCCTCAATTTCATTGTCATGTTCATTCTCCTGATCGATCTACAGATCTGCAAACTCATCTATCACTGCAAGAAATCTAGTGAGTTCAGCATCATCTTCAAAAACCTTCCAAAATTTTACATTATCAGGGAGAGAGGGCCTATATTTAACTTGAATTTTGTAAGTCAATTTATGAGGCAGAGGGGGTATGAATGCACAAGCCGACACAGCTAATGAATCAGCCAATTCATTCATTGCTCTAGGTACATATGAAATTTTAAAATCTGCAAAATCATGAATTGTCTTCAACACTTCATCTCTGTATGCTTTCAGCCTGACATGCTTTGCTTGAAAGGACTTATTGACCTGCTGAATAATTAAATCTACATCTCCAAACACCTGCAATTTTTTAATCTTCCTATCTTTGGCTGCATTCAGCCCTAGAAGTAGTGCCTCATACTCAGCAATATTATTAGTCACTTTAAAATCAAGTTTAAAGGACAAATGAAAAGTTTTCTTAGAAGGGGAAATCAATACCACTTCTGCTCCTGCTGATTCTTTAGTGCAAGCACCGTCAAAGAACATGGTCCAAAGATCGTCTTCTGCTATTTTTGTGGGCTGAACTATGGGCTTTCTGAGCAGCAATGCATCAGGTAATGAATCATCAATTTGCAAAATACAAGATCCCATACCTGTGTCGACAGAATAGATAGGATGATTGGATGGATTTTTCTCGTCACTGGTTACATATGCCAACTGAGATTCCCTGTATAGCCTTCTGTTTACCCCTCCAAAAATAGGGATAGTAGTGTAGGAGAGATCCATTTCAAGAGTTCCACCTAGCCTCTTCATCCATGATCTTGATAGTAGACATCCAAATTTAGGAGGTATGTCAGCCACTACTATATCCATCACCATAGTCTTCATGGATGCCTGGGTTAAGGTTATAGCCAAATCCTTGATCATCCCAAGACATTTGACCTTTCGAGAGTCAAAAGAGAAAATATCATGGTAATACTTGGTGATCTCCAGCCCAAGTTCATCCATGACTGCCTTTGGCATCAAATTGTGCGAAGCACCGAAGTCCAACAAACAGTTATGCAGTGTTTTCTCATGAATATTTAGAGAGATGTAAAAGGGAGGACAGCTTTCATCTCGGTCTTCTATCATTTGGCCGAGAGTAATGGTTGGATTTTCATCATATATGTTGAGGATATCAGCAGAAAGGGATACAGATTGGGGATATAGAGTCTTGAGGATATCCCTTTTGAACATTTCATTTTTCATTAACTCGACTAGAGGAATAGGAATTTTAATTTTTTGTATTTCAGCCTCAAAATTGAATGAATATGGGACTTTATCAGAAGCTTTATTAGAGACCTTTACCTAATTCGAAGGAGCTTCCTGATTGCTTCGTTGTTCAACAAGAGGTTGACTTTCTGGAGTTTGATGCTTGACAGAGGCAGCAGTCTTTTTGGGAGGAGATGATGCTTTCACCTTTGAAGGATTTGCTTGTTGATTCTCTGATGTCTGATCTTTTT
Source organism: Picea mariana (assembly GCA_032191745.1). Taxonomy (NCBI): domain Eukaryota; kingdom Viridiplantae; phylum Streptophyta; class Pinopsida; order Pinales; family Pinaceae; genus Picea; species Picea mariana. Next base: position 14,899 of record JASDQU010012615.1, read on the forward strand.
GCTTAATAGGGGATGTGCTCTTTTCGAGAGAAGCTGGTGCATCTTGTTGAGCAGTATCAGATTTTGATCGGAGGTTATATCTATTCTTATCTTCTATCATGAAAATGCCATCATCAATAAGATTATCTTCTGTCTGTTCAGTCATTAATGATTCCTCATAGTCGTGTTGTGTCAGATAAGATTTCCCTGTCTCTTCTCCAACACAATGAATGTTGTCTTCTCCACCTTCTTGATCTTCACCATCATCTTCGTCCATCACAACATTTTGAAGAAGGACCTTTACTCTCTGATCTTCAGTAGGACTCTTTTCTCTTTGCAAGATTTGAGTTGGTTGATTATTTCTTCTGAAGTTGTTGGGATTTTGATTTGGGTTCCTGCCTGCAGAATCATAAGTGCCTCTTCCCTTCACAGGCTGCTTATTTTCAATCGTAAGCTTGGATATCTCAGAGGTTAGATACTCTAGCATCTTAGCCATTTTATCAAATTTCGGATCAGCACTTGATGAAGATGAAGCCTCATTCCTTGGCCTTCTCCTATCAAAATCTCCTTTCCGCTTCTGGGAGGCTAGAATATTTGATTCCACCTCAAGGGCAGCATCTTGCATGAGAGATAATGATGGTGACCTCCTTTCTCTCAACAATAAAAAGAAATCTGAGTCAAAAGCATCAGAATATGTGATCTTTGCAGAAGCATCTGAAGGTTTTATCTCTGCTGGTATTTTGCCATACATCCGGTTAAATCTTTTAGTGAAATCAGAGACTGACTCACTACTTTGTTTCCTTAGGTTTCCAAATTCTGTGATATAGTAGACAAAATCTCTTCTGTCACCCCAATGTTTCAAAAATGTCTCATTCAATTGCTCGATTCCAACTATGGAACCAGCAGGGAGTTCTTTGAACTATTTCCTAGCATGGCCATCTAGGCTTTGGACAAAGACTCGTGTCCAAACATCTTCTTCTTCATTATTAAGGTTTTCAGCATAACTGTAAAAAGCCTCAATATGTTCTTTAGCAGACACATCGCCTTCGCCTGTGAATTTGGGCATATACTTCTGATAGTCTCCCGTTGGCATGGCTGATACTGGGTTTGGCAATATGAGTGGTGCATACCTAGCAGCTAGGATTTGTTGCATCTTCGTCAAAGGAGGTGGTGCAGCCATAATTATCAAGGGTGAGGAAGGTGATGGTTTCTTTTTCAAGTCTTCAACACTGGAGGAATGTGAAAGAGGTGAATATTCTAATGGGAAAGAGGTCTGATAAGAGGCTCTGTAAAAATTTGCAAGTTGTCCAGCCAAATTTCCTTCACCTTTAGCAGATAGCTCTTGGAGGAGATGTTCAACAGCAAGGAGGCTAGTATAAATGTTCAAATGATCTTCTTGTTGCTGAGAATGAAAAGACTCAAGGGAAGAAGAATTGTGGCTTCTTTCTAAAGTCTTGGGTGTTTTTTCAATCAAATTTAAATCTATCAATTTATCATCATTAGTATTTTCCTATTGATCAAAAGGAATTTTTCTTATACAGTATTTACAGTTGTTTTTTCATCAATGCTCTCTGAAAAGAACTCAAATTTTTCTGTAGTAGATTTTCCAGAACTGAAAAGAGGATTACCTTCTGTATCTAATCTTGAAGTTTGACCTTGAATTGTCTTTCCTTTTCTGAGAATTAGTTCTGGATTGGACACTGGTGTGGTAGGTGATTCTTGAGGATTCGCCCTAGTACTGATCCTCTTAAGAGCCAGGATGAACTTGTGGAGTCGCTAGATAGATAATTACAACCAACTAAAAATGTCTAATCTTTGTCTATCATCAAAGATCGGCTCTGTGTCGTATCCCAGGAAAGCAGAACTTGAATTTCATCTCACCGGCAACGGCGCCAATTTGTTATCACTCCAAGAAACTCCTTAGGTTTGTAGGCTAAGGATGCTTGGTAACTTAGAAATAATGTGTATATATGCTTGGAACAATGGGGTCTTGTATGATCAATGTAATAGACAACTCATACATCTAAAGAAACAGTGCTTTCAGGAAACAATAATCAGATCAAGTAAATTGAAAGGAGAGGATGAAGAACACTATTCTTGA
>JASDQU010012615.1:26350-47246 GCA_032191745.1 Picea mariana
TTGTCTTCTATTAATTGCATTTAAAATCATTCATTTTAGTTTGATTATAGTTTGTAGCATTTGTTTCTTTTATATTATTTATAATTTGGTTTGCCTAAGATTTAGTTACATGAAATATTGAAAATCTTTGTTTAACAAGGTTTCTTGAAAACCTTGTAATCTTGTATAATTTGTACAATTTGTAAATGTTGTGAATTTTTGTATAAAGTGTTTGTGGTCTTCATTTAGTGATTAGTGTAAATATTAAGAATTTGTTAGTTAGTATATATGAACATCTAGAAAAAACCTTCTCGAGTCTCCCTCTTCTACAGAGGAGATTATTTCATCGGCTAACGGAGTTGTTAAACTTGTCAGGGATAGTTACCTTAAATGGCTTAGGTTATACTTAGACAACCTCAGACCGGACTATTCCCCCTCAGTTGACGAGTGGTAATTCTGCTCATCAACAAATTCTCTATTTTATCAAGGCCTCCTCACCGAAAAAAACAAGTCTATCAAATCTAGTGGACTGCATTAGAAAAACACTGCATGGAATTTAGGTACACTTTTTTTGCATCCTCCGTCACCATAACATTGTTGTGGATTCCTTAGAAAATAAGGCCATTAGGTTAGCTCCTGGTCTTATGGGGGTTTATGGAGAGGTGCTTGTGGTTCCCCGTCCGTAAAAGTGATCGAGTCCAAGTGTTATAATCGGTTCAGGCATATGGTAAGATATCACCAACGTGTGGAAGAGACAAGCTCAATACTTATAGCGTTCATCTCACTTAGGTGCTTGGAAACCATCACTCGAAATAATGATCACTATCAATTAGCATGTGGATGGATCATTCAAAGGAGGAATTTTGTACGGGGTAAGCTTGTGAATGCACTTGTTCTTATGGCTCTGAAGCAGGGGAGAAGTATGATGATCATAGTGGAAGGTGGCGAGGATGGGAAAGTACATTTCTACAGCCTAATTAAGGAGGGTATCGTCAGCAATACCTAGGATATGCATGACCATCTTGTGAAGGATATCTTAGGCATGAATAACCAGGTATGTCGCATTGAAGGAATTATAATTGTAATTGGGAATAACCATGCAATTCTTAAAAATTGGATTTGGAGAATGTTTTAGAAGCATCTGGGTCGCTCGTCTCTTGGTTAGTATAGGCCAGTCGATAATTCTCAGGATTTTTCAATAAGTTTGGATTATGTAATCAGTGGCTCTAATTCGATGCATGCCCCTGGAGAAGTAAAGTCGAGCTCTGGAAGATACTCTACAGAAACTTCAAAACAGTTGTTTACAATATGGAAGCACTCAATTCTTAGTATTCAAGTTTGTCCTCTGCGAAATCTCCTCGACAAAGATGCTAGTATGGACAACAGGAATTGGATAGACAATGTGGATGAGGAAATGGAGGTTGGCAATGAGGAAAGGCAAAGATTTACTCTCAGAGTAAATTCCCTTAGTTCTACAACAACATTTACTCTTGATACTCTCAATCAACATCGGGATCTCAAGGTCAACTTAAGGAAGAAGTAGATTTTGTGCGTCGTCAACTTGTTTCTCTTCAAGTACAGATAACACATAGGAATGACGAGCCTGGTAATTCAAATTCATTTGTAGGGATAGCGGGAGGAGAGGCAGTTGAAGTGGGAATTCTACCGGACATGAAGTCTCCAGTGGAAGTCAATGAGGAAAAAGAACAACCAAAGAATGCTCCTCATCCAAAAAAAGTCAATAATATCTACTGCATGTTTTAATTCTCAGTATGTAATTGGTATTTTTGTCGAATCTATGTAGCTAAATCAATAGTAGTAGTAAGAATTGGACAAGGGATAGATGGAAGAAAAACAATAGGTTGATAAAAGCTCTATCAAAGATGGAATTATGTAAAGTTGAATTATCGTGTTGTGTCTTGTAGTTTTGACCATGCCTTTTTTCATATTAATATAAATCCACTAGTTCTTGTGAAAAAAAAAAAAATCTCTTGTTCTCGTCCATTTCTATTTATTGATTCGTGTTGTTTAATGAGATTATTTATATCTTGTTTTGAATCTATTATGCAAATTGAAATGATCATGTATAGTTAGTTATCATATAACTACTTATTTGAAGTTGCATGCTTCTTTGTTTGTGGGAGTTTCAGAGGATCATTGTGTAAGATTTAAGGTGTGAAAGTTCTTGAGTGGGATCTACTTCAAACTTTGGGTTCCAGGTATGTTCTCTTTCCTATCCTTCGAAAGTTAGTTATTGCAAGTAGTTGCTTTTAATTAACTGCCTAATTAGAGTCCGAGACAAGTATTTTAGGGCACTACTATGTTGTGGCCCTGACCCATAGATATAAGAATTAGATTTAAGTAACAATCTTGCCAAATATATTTGATATGGAACAATGATTGGAACCACAAAGCATTAATCTGGAAGCACTACTTTGGGAAATCAAAGGAGGGACCTCCGCCCTCTTCTAGGATGATTCTTAGTAGTAGGAGATTAAATTGAGTTTACATGACTCTCTACAAGAGGAAAGGACCATTATCCAAGACTTGGGTTGGCACATAGTCCACCAATACTAGGAGGAAAATCCAGATACCAGTCAAGATTCATATCACATATGGTGATCGGGAGTCAATTGGACAATTGAACTAAACAAGGAATCTCATAGAACTTTGGAAATCCATCTAATAGAAAGGAAAATTAAATCTAGATAAGGCTTGCATATTCTCAAATGGGACTTGATCTAGGTGGAAATCAGTGGCCGCCTATTCCACTAGCTCAAAACAGGGGTTTCCACCTTAGCAGTTTTTCTATGGTTTTTCGGGTCCTGAACTTCGAGGGTCATTGTAAGGCCCTAAAAGATGTTTTTTTGGCATGACAACACCCATACAATAGCCGAAGACATGTCTAGAATGAATGGAATATGTACTCCTCGGATAGACCCTTTAAATGAGCTATTGTGCACCACAAACAGAGATTGTATGCAAAAGTTACGCCCTTGGAAAGTTGATGTAACAACTACCCCCATCGAGGCCCAAAAACCTTTCAGCGTTTCATCTTCTAGGATTAGGGTTTTGGATTTTTCTTGATGTTAAAAATGCCTCTAGAGCCTTGTTGGGAACTTTAATTGTCTAAATAAATAGATGATTAAGGTGTTCAATATGAATTGTCAAACCCAGGGAAGTTTTGTTATTGTAAGATAATTGTGCATAGTCTATGCTAGATTATGAAAGCAAACACTTATCAAGTTGTAGTACTAAATAAATAGAGTTGAAAAGCTTAACACTAACACAAGTTGTTGACACAACTGGAGTTCTAATCTACTATTGCAGAATTGAAATCACACTTGCATAATTGAAATCTAATTTGATGAGTGTATAAGAATCTTGGATTATCTAATCTATTCTAATTTTCTATTTTACTCTTGCAGAAGGAAATTCTGTGCTAATTATTGAAAGGAAGTCTACTTAATTGCATAAACGAATTCACACTTTTAGTTTCTTTTGCTTGAAAACAAATATTTAATCTAATGTAGAAAAGGGAAAGCAATTCTCCGGCAGTATTCTCTCATGAGACACATTGATGCGCATTTAATAGAAAGGAATTGATCTATAACAACAAATGTATTCTAGAAATGTTAAATAGATAAATCATCCAAATCAAATCAGTTAATCTAAAACTAAAAACAGAGGGGATTCTGTGAGGAAGGTGGGCCCTTTCCTTCTCACTGAATCCACTCAAAAAAGACTACAATAGGTTAAAGAAACTCAATTCACTTCTTTATTAACTCGCAAAAATGTTCAGATACAATATGCTTCACTTCACTCTTTGTTACACAGCTAATATTCGGTACCAATGATTACAAAAGCTCTGTTATTTAAAGACAGAGTCATTCAGTTAAAATGGACTCAGAACAGCCTTGAGAATATGAGATTCTCAAGTTGTTTGTTTGATACAAAAGATCTTATATCTTCACAAAATCTGGAAAAAGAATCTTGATCACTAGCGTGAGCCAAAACATGTAACAACCTTGAGGATCGATCTTCGGGATTCGGATTTGAATGATATACCAACTTCCAGGATCGGTGGGCATCTGTTGCAGCAGGTGTAACAGCTTCCAGGATTGGTGGGCATCTRTAACAGTCTTCCAGGAAAGGTGCRCAGTTGTTGTAGTCATGTAAYAGCATGCAAAACTRGCGCAAGGCTRTAACARCTGGTGTAACAGCARYGATCTTTCTTCAAGACTTGGATGTTCTACACATTTTGATCATTAATTGCACATTCATGGGTAAAATATGAGAAACGCTACCAATCAAACATGTTAAGTAAATAAGAATATAAAAGCAAGATCAATGATTCATACCTTGGGAAAAAGGGTCTTAGCAAACATTATAGTAGGCATTTAGCATAGAAATGATAAGGTTGAATAAGCAAAAGATATAGTGAAAAGGGGACATGTATGGGTCCTAACATGCCCCCCAACTGAAGACATTCCATGTCCTCATGCAAAACACATTCAAGCCTTACTCTGAATCTGAGTCAGGGAAGTGACTCCTCCAATGGAAATTTCTACGACAAATCTCTAAGTACCAGTATGGGAAAAACCTGTGTGTACCCCCAACATCTGTTGTTTCAAAAATCTATATTTGTTGCTTTGTCTTCAAGAACATAATTAGTTTGAGTGTATAATAGGGGTTCTTGTGTAAAAGTTGTTGGTAAACCAGCAGCTACTCTATTCCGTTGAGATCTCCTCTGCCTTACTAGTTTTTGTGGAGCAGTAAGGTCATATTTTGTCTTGACTGAGAGTTTGATTGGTTCTTCGACATGACCAGTGACTGGTACTTTCACTATTTTATACCCTACCTAAAAGTAAATAGCACCACATTCATAGCACATGTGCTCTCTATTCTCATTCATAACAGTTGTTGCTTGTGCTAATATATCCAAAGTTGATTTCTCTGGGTTTTGTTGTCGAGAAACCTACAAGTCCTTATTTAGGGAATCCAACTCTGCTTTGAGGCGGTCATTTTCCTTCATTAATTCAGTAATCCTGGAATTTTCGATACCTTGTAGATTCTTTTCAATTTGAGAAAACAGCTAAGCAAGTGGCACATCGTCATTATCCTCTCTAGTTTATGTAACTAGTTCTCGTGTAACAGTCTCTTCCTGTGTCGTTGGTTCTTGTGTAACAACTAATTCTGGCATGACTAGTTCTTGTGGGAAAGTCTCTTCCTGGGCAGTTGTTTCTTGTGTAACAGCTAATGCTGGCATCACTGGTTCTTGTGGGACAGTCTCTTCCTGGGCAGTTGGTTCTTGTGTAATAGCTAAGTTCTGGGAAGAGGTTGGTTCTTGTGTCACATTCATGTTGTTGGAAGGGACTGGTGTTGGTGTAAGAGTCACTTGTTTAACAACCGAGGATAATGGACGAAGAATGGGTAATGCATGTTCTGTATTCTTCCATCCTATTGTTGCTTCAGTAGACCTTGTTGACCTAGTTCTCCTCCTAAGTAATGTAGGGACAAAAAAATGGGATTTCCTTTTCTTTTCTTTAGGAGAAGGAGGGTGTTCTTCAACAACCAGACAAGGAGGAAATTCTGGGATGTTGGGTTCTGATATAATTTGTACATCATCACTCGTCGAGTGATGCATAGAATCATCAAGCGGAGCCGATGATTCTGCTATAATTCGTATACATTTGGCCTGCAATGATAAAATGGTTTCTTGAAATTCCTTGCACAAGGTAAAACCCAGAATACGTACCTCCATAAAATCAGTTAGCCGCTCACTTAGGTTTGTATCAGTGAGGTCAAAATCTAGCAGGGTCTGAGTATCAGCAAAATCAGTCCACTATGTTGTAGCAACAAAAGGGTTTTTAGGTGTGTCTAGTGCAACTCTGTCAATGCTTCTCTGAGATTTCCTTCTAGTTTGAAATTTTCTTTTCTGAGACGATCAGTGGCAGTGACAGTAGGGGCTTGAACTATTGTTGCAATGGACCATTCTGACCTAGTTCTCTTCCTAGGTAAAGTAGAGACAGAAGCAGTAGTTTTCCTTTTTTTAGCTTTAGGAGTAGGAGGAAGTTCTTCAACAACAGTTGTTGCAGCCAAGGGTTGAGGCTCATGATTTGGTCCAGGGATTGCGTTGTCAATTGTTGGCTTAAGCACAACTACAGGCATAGGGTTTAGTTGTTTTGTCTCAACACTGTCGATGCTTTTCTGAGTTGTGTTAGAGGTGCTTCTGGTTTTGCGTGTGGTTCTCGGAGTCGACTTACGGGCAGTTACAGTCGGGGATTTAACTGTTGGTGTAGTCGAAGGCACAGGATTTCGTTGCTCGGGGTCAGCCATAACAACATGCATAGAATTTGGTTGTTCTTCCACTTCAGGTAATGGGTCATTAGAAATTCCCATTCCTCTATGAATCAACAACCCTATCAGTCTATGATTGGAAAGACAATTCATGGGATGCTTCGATCTCTTGACAAAGTGAGCCATATTATGCAAGGAATGAAGAAGGTAATAAGGGATGTCTTTGGATGTCTTAAATGTGACAGTAGTATAAAATCAGAAAAATAACCTACTTGATTTATTCCTTCACATGTAATGTACCTTTTTACAAATTCAGATACTTTCCCCCATGGTTATGGTAAGGAGCTTACATCTGCACCTCGGCCCTTCGTTTGAACTTGCTCATTGTCCACGAGAAAATCGTTATGTGTGTCGGGAAGATGTGTTTTTCTGTTAAACCAACTTTCTCATGTTGTCGGAAACCCTGTCACAGCATCCATGCTTTCTTCTATCACTGGAATCCTCACCCCATCCACCATTGAATACCCTTCTGTGAGATTTTGACTAAAATCTAATACCTCTGCTTCATTAAACCCCTGCAACTTCTTAAAATAAGAAATACAGCCAGCCTGCAGAAATATTTGGTAAACATATGGGTGTAACAGTAATGCATTCAGATTTTCCAGTTCATACCTCACAGTTGATCCTTCCGTGACATCGCTTTAGAGTCTAACAGTCACTTAGGAGGAGAAACCAGCACCTAAACTAGAGACACAACAAGTTTGAACATGGATTGCATAAAGAACGCAGTGTCTCAATGAAAATAAGCGTGGTCGAAAGGTGGCCAAGGTGATTATAAAAAGAGATTTTAATGTTAGGTTGGCGTAGATTTATGTTCCCCCCAACTAATCGGATTGACTCATGGTTTAACGAATTTAGGACAACCAACAGGTAGGCATTAAAATTTCTACCATATCTACATCACTTTGACACGTAAGATTAGTTATGTACCTCATAACTTACCACACGAACCGATCTGTTGGAGCAAACACACTATCCAACCGCCATTTGATATGCGTGGAATAGCTATAATGATGAGAGATGGCTCTAGAACGTGAGAAATGATTATATGACAAGTGGAGCATAGTTGGAGTCCTTTCGTTGGTTGACCAACAGGAAATATGCGGATGTGGAATTAAGTAATGATGAAGCGGCATTGTCTGTCAGAGAGAGTAGAAAAGATAACAGTGGAACTGACAAAACAATAATGTTTCAGCATGGAAAAATAGCAGAGATGCGAAAAATGGGTGAAGTGGCATATAAAATAGCGAACAGGAATAACAACGGTAGGTGTATCAGCATGTATTTTTGGCCGGACTAGTGGAATTAGGTGTAGCAACATGTAAATCGGCCAAATTGTCGGGAAAATGGTGTAATAGCATGTAAATCGGCCAATTTTTCAAAAAAGAGTGTAACGGCATGTAAAGTGACCATGGTGTAACAACATGGAAAGAGGTGTAATAGCATGTAACCCAGCTGAACATAGAATTCCTTAGTTTTCCAAAAACTAATACGTCGACTCCTTTCGCGGTAATCTACCTTGTTGTTCTTCAATCCATCTGCACACAAGTATTTGCCTGATACCCTTCTAGATTGATTTTATTAGAAAAGAAAAAAAAATGAAATATTTTAAGAAAAAACAGAAAAATTCAAATTCGCACATTTTATTTATATATAAGGTTTTATTGAAAGCAAAAAGTTCTAAGGTTTAGAAGGGGAAGGAGTAGGCTTCATTCCCTTTAAAAATTGATAACTTGTATCAGTTGTACATCTGGATTTAAATTCTGCCTTGGAAAGTGGATGTTGATACAGGCACAAGCGATGACCATTTGCAAGTAACTGTGTATTTTATCCATCAATAGTGATTAACCTGACTGTCCCATTGGGAAAAACAGTGTCTACCTCTTAAGGTCCTAGCCATATTGTACACAGCTTACCCTGAAACTCTTTAAAGCGTGAATCATACAATAGAACCCAATCTCCCTTTTTGAATAACTTCTTCTTGATGACTCGGTCATGCCACTTGGTTCTTTGTTGTTGAATCACTATGGTTTGATGAATAACATCCAAACACTTCTCATCCAGCTCATTTAGTTGTTGCAGTCTAGCCTTCTGTGCCATAGTCAACTCTAGATTGACTGTTGATGCAGTTCTTAAGGTTTTAATTTCGAACTCAATGGGGAAAACATGGCTCTTCACATATACCAGTTCATAAGGAGAAAAACCAGTTGTGTTCCTCCAAGTGGTTCGATAAGCCCATAGAGCTTCATACAATCTGTCAGACCAATCCCTATGATGTTCCCTCACTGTCTTAGTAAGAATAGTTTCTATGACTTTGTTTGTACTTTCTACCTGTCCATTACCTTGGGGATGATATGGAGAAGTTGTTATATGCAAAACATGATATTTATTGAGTAGGGCTTCAAACTTATGTGATGTGAAAGGTAGTCCCCCATCAGTTACTAATTCTCTGGGAACTCCAAACCTAACAAATATGTCTTCAAATAAAAATGCTAAGATAACTTCTTATGAGGCCCTGATGAGTGTTTTTGCCTCAACTCACTTGGTCATGTAATCTGTGCAGACCAATATATAGACTTTATGATTGGAAGGTGGGTGAATGGGCCCTAAAAAATCCATGGCACATCTCTCAAAAGGCTCTAAAATCACTTGAGGCTGGAGAGGCATCTCATCCCTATGGTTTGGTTGACCCATTCGTTGGAAACTATCACAGGATTGGACATAATTCTTTGCATCCTGAAATATTGTGGGCCAGAAATAGCCCATCCTCAAAATTTTGTGCCTGGTCCTTTTATCAACAAAATGATCCCCACAAGGGCCATCATGGCAAGCTTTAAGAAGATCATAAACTTCATCATCTCTCACACATCTCCTGATTTCTTGATACGTGCCTGTGTAGAAAAGATATCCCCCTATCCAACTATACCGAGCACTCTTATGAATAATATTCCTTCTTTCTCGGGGCGATAGATGTGGAGGTACCTTCCCTGCAACCAAATAATTAGCAATGTCTACATACCAAGATGAGTGAGCAGATACTGCAAACAATTGTTCATCTGGAAAGGAATCATCTACAGGTGAATTATCATCATTTATATTCAATCTTGAGAGAAAATCAACAACCGCATTTTCTTTTCCTGGTATATCTACTATAGTGATGTCAAATTATTGTAGTAATAACAATCATCTTGTTACTCGGGCGTTAGTAATAGGTTTATTCATCAAATATTTAATTGTTGAATGATCAATATGAATAAAAGTAGAATAACCAGTGAGATAATGCCTGAATTTATTGATCGCATAAACTACTGCCAAGAATTATCTCTCTATAACTGTATAATTTAACTCAGTAGGAGCTAAGTTCTTACTGATATAGTAGATAACATAGGGATATTTGTCCTCCTTTTTCCCTAGCACTGCACCAATTGCAATATCAGAGACATCTGAAGAAATGTGAAATGGCAGAGCCCAATTGGGCCCTCTCAAAATGGGAGTTGTGGACAATTTTTGTTTCATATCTGCAAAAGACAATTCGCACTTGTCAGTCCAACTAAAGTCAACATATTTTGTTAATAGAAAAAATAAGGGAGAGGCAAGTTTGGAATTTTTTTTAATGAATCTCATGTAATATCCAGCATGCCCTAAAAAGCTCCTTGCCTCCTTCTGAGTTGATGGAGTTGGAATGTCCAAAATTACCTGGATTTTGGCTAGGTCTACCTGAATTCCTACATAAGAAATGAAGTGTCCCAGCACCACACCTTTGCTCATCATCATATGAAACTTTTATGTACTTAGAGAAAGATGAGACTGTAGACATCTTTTGAGTACTTTTTTCAGATTAGCTAAAGCTTCATCGAAATCAGTAACATAAGGTGTAAAGTGGTTGGTGCATTACACAATCCAAATGGGAGAACCTTGTAGGTAAATGTACCCCAAGGGATAGTAAAGGTGGTCTTATCTTGATCATGTGGAGCAATTGTTATCTGGTTATAGCCACTGAATCCATCTAGGAAAGAGAAAAACTTTTTCCCAGATAGGTTGTCTAGAACCTGATCAATAAATGGCAGAGGAAAATGATCCTTCTGCATGGCCTTATTCAGAGCTCTATAGTCCACACACACTCTCCATTTACCATTCTTTTTATGCACAATAACCAAGGGTGAAACCCACTCACTGTCTGATATAGGGTAGATGAATCCTGCATTAAGAAGTTTATGGAGTTCTTCTTTAACAATCTCTTTAAGATTAGGGTTCATTCTCCTTTGGGGTTGGCAAATGGGTCGGCAGTCTTCCTTAATGTGTATATGGTGGGTGCATAGTTCAGAGGAAATTCCTTTCTTATCCATGTAATCCCAGGCAAATGTCTCTTTATGTTTAATTAATAACTTCATCAAACGTTTAGTTTCAGCAGAAGATAAATCGGGATTTATGTTCATGATTTTTCCAGGCTCGATTTCTACAACGATGCTCTTAGAATTGACTTTAGGAAATAATTCAGTTGTTTTAGTGTCTGTTGTTACAGCTAAATTAACTTCATTTACAACAGTTTCATAGAACATCTCTTCGCTAGCTCCTTCCTGGGGAGTAGGGTCAAAGATTCTACTCAATCGGTGATACGTATTTGGTGTAACAGTAGAGGGGTCACTGATAAAGCTATTTATTAGCTCATCCTCTGTCTTGTCTTCGAAACTCAGGGTTTTTCCTATGGTTAGCACAGGCAGAGCACTTTCATCCTCAATGTCCATCCATAAAGAATTTTTGGGTTCCACACTAGGTGTAGCATGAGGATAAAGGGTAAGTTTCTTGGTATCATAACCATCAGAGATGGTCATTGAACCAGATCTACAACCAATGAAGGCATCAGTTGTAGCTAACCATGGTCTACCTAAAATTAGAGGGTGGCCCCCCAAACGGGTTTTAGGTTGCAATACGACAAAATCAGTAGGATACTCCCATGAATCAACTGAAATAGCTAGATCATCGATTACTCCTTCTAGTTTGATAGTAGAATGATCAGCTAATTATAAAACAATAGGAGTAGGTCGGACTTGCGTTCTGAGTTGCAACAATTGTGTCATTTCAATTGGCATAATATTAATTGTTGCCCCTAAATCAACTAACACATCGGGAATAAATGTGTGTCTGATTTTGACAGTGACTGTAGGGTTTCCTGGGTCGTCATATTTAATAGGTGGGGCTTTTCCTAACATAAGTTCAGACAATTCTCCCACTACGTGTACTGTGAGGGGGTCACTAGGTTTCCTTCTAGGATTTTTGATACAGAGGTCTCTCACAGTCTTCGCATAAATAGGGACATCTCTAATCGCTTGCAATAGTGGAATGTTAACATAGATATTTTGCAATTCTCCTAAGAGATTGAAGGATGGTAATTCCACAGTTTTGGTAATTTCTAATCTTTCAGGGAATGGAGGGTCTGATAATTCTATGATAGGTTCGTCAATTTCCTATGTATCAGCAGATGGTTTTTCCCCTGATTCCTTGTCTAATTCTGAAGATGGAGCATCTTTAATTATTAGCTCGACTATTCTCCCTGATCTCAATTTTATCTCATTACAAGGCATAGGGGTAATAGACAGAGCTGGCCCATTGTGTATATCAATATTCTGAACGGCCTTATTATTTGGATTTGGGTTAGGTTGCACAGGCATCTGAGGTCGTAAGGGAGGATTGTTCTGTGGGGCATTGGGAGGTAACTGCAGTTGTTGTTGTTGGTACTGAGGTTGGAACTGTTGTTGATAGGGGTTCTATTGGTGATGATTTTGATAAGTAAGTTGTTGTTGAGGGTTTCTCCAATATGGGTTCCATTTCCCAGGATGATTTTGTTGTTGGGGCATAGGTACCCATGCATTGGGATCCTGATAAGGAGGTGGCATCTGATTTGGAGGGGGGGGATTCATCTGGCCATATTGAAGCTGATTGTTCACATTATTCCAATAATTAAGTGTTGCAGGAGAGAAATGAGGGTTTATACTTTGACTTTGTGGCTGCCATTGTCTCCTCTATGTTATTAGATAGGCAGCCTCTGCTTCCTCATTAGTCGCCTTCATTGATTCTTTTACACCTGGTAGGGAGGGACATTTGTCATTGGCATGATCTAATTCACAAATAAGACATACCTAGACACTATTCAGTGGGCACTCCCTTGGTGGATGTTTTTCTCTGCATTTCGGACAGAAAATGGACAAAGCCCGATCTGATTCTACTTGTTTCTGTTTGATCTGCAGAGTATCAATTTGTGAAGCAAAAGATTTAATCATTTATGTTTTGAAATCTTCTAGCAGATTACCTATTTCTGCTCTTGTTGCCCCTCCATTGGCTGATTTTTGTACCCTTGAAAAAGTGGCATCCCTGGTAGCTGGCTTATTCCTTGTAGATCCTCGAGAGCATCTCTTACAAAGATTTGCAATGTCTTCATAGGATTCCTTAGATATACCTCTCTTGCCAAGCATATTCATCATATCTAAACAATCATCTCTAAATCCTTTTAGCAAAATAGTTTTGAGAATGTTCTTACTCACATCTGGATGTCCAGATCTTTGTATATTATACTGGAGTCGCTCCACAAAATCTTCAAGGGTCTCGTCCTCCTTCTGAGACATCCTAAACAGTTCCTCTCTTCGTTCCCTCGTTCAGAAGTAGTCTTGATATTTGTTCAGGAAAAGTTGCCTCATTTGTTCCCATGTTGAAATATTCTCTCCTTCAAGACTCATGAACCATCTTAACGCGTTACCCTTCAATGTAGCTGGAAAAAATTTAAGCTTCTGCACAATGGTAGTGTAGTCATAGCTTCTACACAGAATATCAAATTCAAACAGAAACTCATTTGGATCCTTAGTAGATAATTCATGGAAATTTGGCAGGGCTAAGAGAGGTATGTTCTTCATAGGAGCCATCCCCCATGTGGGAATATTAGTAATAGGAAAGACTAGGGTAGAGATAGTATTTTCATCATTTACCTGACCTTCATTGTTCACTAGATCCTCACAATGGATTTCTTCTTCATTATCTCCTTGATTTTCCATATGTTCTCTTTCTCTCCACTCAATACGGAAAGTGACCCACTCCTCTTTAGTGACTATCTGTCCATTGGTCTGATAAACAACTTCTTCTGGCCTTTCCCTGTTTTGAGCTACACTTTCTTGATCTTCAATATTATCCAATGTTGCATGCTGATTTTTTGGTCACAAATCTTCATCTTCAATCCCTGATGAAAACGATGTTTCAAAATGGGGTAGTTATGATGTCTGAGGAATATATCTTCTTGGATGATTTGAAGGGCGAAAGATAGATCCCGAATAAGAATCTGCTCTGGCTATAATCTCATCAACAAAGGTTGGCCTTCCCAGTGCGGAATTTCTTCCACCATGTCCTATGGTGCCTGTAGGGTTAGTATTTTTGGGGATACATCCTCTTGTTCCTCGATTCATGCAGACTACTCATTCCTATGAAAAGAAAACTAATGTGCTTACAAGAATCTATAATTATATTCCCCGGCAATGGTGCCAAAATGTTGGGCACTTTAATTGTCTAAATAAATAGATGATTAAGGTGTTCAATATGAATTGTCAAACCCAAGGAATTTTTGTTATTGTAAGATAATTGTGCACAGTCTATGCTAGCCGAAAGAAAACACTAATCAAGTTGCAGTACTAAAGAAACAGAGTTGAAAAGATGAACACGAACACAAGTTGCTGACACAGCTGGAGTTCTAATCTACTGTTGCAGAATTGAAATCACACTTGCATAATTGAAATCTAATTTGATGAGTGTATAAGAATCCTAGATTATCTAATCTATTCTAATTTTCTATTTTACTCTTGCAGAAGGAAATTATGTGCTAATTGTTGAAAGGAAGTCTACTTAATTGCAGAAAGGAATTCACACTTTTATTTTCTTTTGCTTGAAACCAGAGATTTAATATAATGCAAAAAAGGGAAAGAAAATCTCCAACAGTATTCAACAAATGATTCTAACTCTCATGAGACACACTAATGCGCATTTAATAGAAAGGAACTGATCTGTAACAACAAATGTATTCTAGAAATGTTAAACAGATAAATCATCCAAATCAAAGCAGTTAATCTAAAACTAAAAACATAGGGGAGTCTGTGAGGAAGGTGGGCCCTTTCCTTCTCACTGAAGCCACTCAAAAAAGACTACAGTAGGTTAAAGAAACTCAATTCACTTCTTTATTAACTTGCAAAAATGTTCAGAGACAATATGCTTCACTTCACTCTCTCTTCCATAGATAATCTTTTGTACCAATGATTACAAAAGCTTTGTTATTTAAAGACAGAGTCATTCAGTTAAAACAGACTCAGAACAGCCTTGAGAATCCGAGATTCTCAAGATGTTCATTTGATACAAAAGATCTGTTATCTTCACAAAATTTGGAAAAAGAATCTTGATCACCAGTGTGAGCCAAAACGTATAACAACCTTGAGGATCGGTCTTCAGGATTCGGATTTGAATGATATACCAACTTCTAGGATCGGTGGGCATCTATTGCAACAGGTGTAACAGCTTCCAGGATTGGTGGGCATTTGTAACAGTCTTCCAGGAAAGGTGCGCAGTTGTTGTAGTCGTGTAACAACATGCAGAACTGGCGCAAGGTTGTAACAGGTGGTGTAACAGCAACGATCTTTCTTCAAGACTTGGTTGTTCTACACATTTTGATCATTAATTGCACATTCATGGGTAAAATATGAGAAATGCTACCAATCAAACATGTTAAGTAAATAATAATATAAAAACAAGATCAATGATTCATACCTTGGGAAAAAGGGTCTTAGCAAACATTATAGTAGGCATTTAGCATAGAAATGATAAGGTTGAATGAGCAAAATATATAGTGAAAAAGGGACAGTTTTGGGTCCTAACAAGCCTCATTGTAACCATCCTCATCTTCTTGCGAATGAGCATAACCATCACATCTCTTCTCAGAGATAAGCGACCACCATTCTAGCGAGTCATTCACTCTGTAATTTTACAGTTTCTGTACATTCTCTCATTAATAAAAATTGTGCATTACTGTATTTCTGTGTTTATTTTAATATCTATGTATATTTCATTGTTATATCTTTGCCTTCATTTCATTCTCAAAATAATCTGGATCAAGACTACCATGGGGATGGTAACTTCAACGTAAAGCATGCCCTAGAAACCAAACACAACTACCTTAATAGAGAAAGGATATGGAAGAAAATATGGAAAACAAAGTTCTAGTCGAAATTCTCAGCCTTCCTCTATTTTCTAGTAAGGAAAAGAACCATGACTAAGATAAAAATTTTAACATGGGGATTTGAGGGTACATCTCTATGCTACATGTGTAGGATTGAAAGGGAAATAATCGAACACCTTTTTAACACATGCTCAGAAGCAAGTTTCCCGTGGGACAAAGGAGCCTCACTATTCAAGCAATATGATAGACAAAGGAATGACATTGTCCAAACGCCAAAAAATTGGAGAGTTTCACCATTCAAAAACCCATTTCTCAATAAATTTTGGAGCCTTTTCCCATGATTTATTCTTTGGACAGTATAGAAAAAAATAAAATCAATGCATTTCAAACATCAACAACAAGGCAAAGCTACCTTATGGGAATCAATTCATATCAACATTTGAGAATCCATCATGGATATCACATGGTCTAAATAATCCAAGCATGCCAAGGGAAATGAAAATATAATATTCACGGCATGAGGTCTTGAGCATTGTCTTCTAGCTACCAAATCTTCTCTCCCCAAGTCCAAAACTTACTCATGGGAGACCTAGTCCAATCCTCCTCCTCAATTTATTAAGCTCAAATTTGATGGAGGATGTAAGGGCAATATTGTTCCATTGAGAGTGGGGGTGTTTAAAGACACTTCTAGGACCATTCTCCACATACATCCCTGCTTCATTGGTCAAAACACCAACATTGGGATTGAATTGGATGCTACGGCGAAGGGTCTAAAACTAGCAGATAAATATGACTACAACAACCTTATTATTGAAAGAGAATATAAGATCTTAGTTCAAGCTCTGAGTAAGCTTCCACAAGGCTTCAAGTGATCCATAAATGAGGGACTCAAATCCCACTCGCTTCACCAACATGGATAGTATGTGGAATCAAAGGCGACACTGTGGAATCAAAGGCGACACTAAACATAAGAATATGAGGTTGTGTGTTCTTCACCACCAGATGGATTTCTCTCATTAGAAATTATGCTTATTTTACTCTACTAAAATGCTTGCTCACTTAAAAACTTCAATTGATATGGTCAAACTCAATCACCAAGTCAATCTCTCTCAGTCTTGAGCTAATCAACTTCACTATCAACACAAATCAACTTCATTAATGGAACTCGGTCTTGAACTTAATACCGATTTGAAATCATTATGGTCTAGTTTGAAAACACATTGGTTGCATTCTATATACTTCCAAGCCAATGAGAAGTTGACTAGGGTAAGGGAATTGACCCAGCTAATGAACTCAACCAGGTAAGAGCTAAGTCAACTAGGATGAATGGAAATCAACGAGGTAAGATAAAATTTGACTCAGAGGATGGAATTGACCAAGAAAGGTAGGAATTCATCCTACTAATTTATTTACGATAGAGTGAGAGCGTACAACCCGTAAGTGAGGGAAAATTCCCAAGTAAGAAATTAAGTTGACTCAAGCAAGAAATTAAGTCAACTCAAGCATTAGAATCGACCAAGCTAATGAAAAAGTAAACCAAAGAGGAAATTGTCTTGGTAAAGAATGAATCGGCCTATGGAAATGTGAATTCAACCTAGGCAATTAGAAATGACTCAAAGGGAGAGACTGTATGGCTTTGTAGAAAGAGAAAATCGCCCAAGTAATTGCCCAATGGCCTGAACAAAGAGAGAGAAATTTTGATTGTTGACTATTAGGAGTAGAATTAGTAAATAATGAGTAACAACTCTAATTCATAGGCCAATGGTCTATTGGACAACATAGATGGTTGGAATCATACCAATAGTTGTTGGGTTTCACTGCTATGGGGAATTCCCACAAGATTACTCAAAGGATGAGTGAATCGTTGGGTGTGTGAGGTGTTGTCCCAAGATACATAATTGCATGGTTCAAATAAAGAACAAATAGTTCATTACTGATCCTCTCATTGGAGAACCACAAGGTGATTAGGATTCAATGGTCAACATTCCATGGGATATCACTTACGAAAATAACAAGCAAATATTCTTGCACCAAATATTCTCATCGACTTAAATACGAAGGATAGGGACTATGTTTYKMTATGCCTAATTTATCTCATTTAGCATAATGAACAAAGAATGGAATATGGCCTTGAACTATGCACTCCTATAAACAAAATCCACAGCATTAAACACAACCATCAATCACAAATGAACATGAATACTTTACCATGGAAACCCAAATGGGAAAACCAACTTCAAATGTTTGCTCAATGTATTTCGGCAATCTCTGGTACAATGAAGCCTATTGCTCTTTCTATGCATCCTCCCCTCTTGGTCAAAAGGACCTATTGAAAATGAAACTACAAGAGGAAATAGGGAGAGTTGAGGCAATGGGAAGGCCAACAAGCATGACCCTTCATTTCCCATTCCTCAACCTATTCTCTCCTATTTTATTTTTTCTTTTCATTTAATTCTCTATTTTTCTCTTTTATCTTATTCACTTTTTATATTTGCATTGTTTTTTAGTTTGTCTAACCCTCATTAATTGTCGAATTGGATTTCAAATACCGAGTCTTACAACCATTCATTGGTTCAAGTCCATTTCAGATCACATCTCCCCATTAAGAGGCTTTTTGGTCTCCAAAATCTCAAAGGAAAACAATTTGGATCAATGGACCTTATGTCTTCTTCTATGGAACATGGCTCTGACTCTAGATCTTGGCTACAACTTTAACTTTGGCTATAGCTTCTAGCTCTAGTCATGGTTATGGATCTATCTCTAGTTCTCGGCTCGCTTGAACCCACAATGTAGAAGTCTACTCATAAACTCTCAACTCTGACCAATAGCTAGATCTGAACTATGTAGTCAACATCCATTCACATCTCTCCCCCGGACTTAGATATGGTCCATCTTGGAAATCAATGAATCCAAGTCGAATGTTTTTTTTGTGTTCGGTGTGATCCCAGCATGCTATGCCATCACATAACAACTCCATAAGGGAAGTGTGGTCTAGATTCTCTTGCCAAGATCAATTGCTTCCTAGCATGGAAAAAGCACTTTGATGCCTACACCTACTTACAAGAACGTCATGGAGTTCTTAAGAACCTACCTCCAAGTTCATTGACCTCCATGTATCACTCTTTAACACATCTCCAAGAAGGGGTTCTTTTGAAATATTGTAGGTAGGGATTGGAATGAGGTGACCTTGATTGTTGGCATCAACTTGTTATACTTTTTATGGTGATATGGATTTCCTATGTTGCTATTTCTCCTTGGATAGCTTCTTCTCCTTGAATTGGAGATGAAAGGAACTCTTCGTCCTATATACTCTTCACTCTCCACACCCTTCTCTTGGTTGTGTGATTTCTAGGGTGAATCTCTGGATGAAGTCACCAACACATTGCTTCCCAATGTCCACCCAACTTGTAGTGATGGAAACAAAATTTGTTGTTGCTACATGGAAGGCCTTACTTACTCCTCCTCTCCATGTGCCTCTAATTTCACTATTGAATTGGGGAAGTATTCTTTCCATTCCTCCTTCAGAAGAAATATGGCTTGTGGCATCTGGCTTGATTCTCCCAACAAGATGCCACTTGATGGCCTTTCTTCCCATTGAATGAAAAAGCCTCTAAGTACTAGCAGGTAAAAGTGGTATGGAATCTCTTCTTGTAGTAGTGAAAAACAAGGGATATTTTATTTGATGCAAACCTCTTGGTCTTCCTCTCCTTCTTCCCCCAGTTGATAGGCTTCCTACTTCTTCTAAATGTTGGTGTGAGCTGGGTATTTGAACTTTCCTCCTCACTACCCTTTTGTAATCTACCATAAGAAGGATGAGGTGATGGTGAGTTTCTTTCTCCATCTATTTTTTCTCTTCCTTCTAATGAGCAGGCCAATCATTCCATGTCCTTTTCCTTCACAAATGTGATCTTGGATTTCATGGAATTTTCCCCTTTGCCATCAAAATCCAAGCCTTCATGTTTGACCCTTGGTTTATCTACAATGGGGCTTAGGATGCATAATCTTCTCTTTCCTATCACTTGTCCATCATAGCCCATCTACCTTAGTAGCTTGGAACTAATGTCTCTGATATGATTTTCAAAGTCACCAATTTTCTCTTAATAAAGGTCTATGGAATATGGGCTTGCCAAAGTGGTCTCAATCATGGTGTTGGCTTTAGCAATGACAATGGAAAGTGGCATTGTTTCCCAATGCTCTTGTACAATGGCTTGGAGCTTTTCCAATGCCTCCTCCTTCTCTTCCAACTCTTGTTGCAACTGAGTGAGCATATCTTCTTGCCGTCTATCCAACCGAATGACCTTATCTCCCAAACATACAAGTTGAACTCTATACTTGTCCTAATCAGCCATAATCGTAGTGAAGGAATCTTAGTGTTCAACAAATTTCCTCTTTAGCAATGGCAGTAGTCTGACAGAGGTCTCAAGTTTATTCCCCATATTTTCCATCCTCTAGTCATACATCTCAACATGTTCCTTCAAGCACTTGTTCTCTTCTTAAAGTTGAGCATTAGTGTCCTATAGGTCTTCCAACATCTCTCTACTTTTTTTACCCATGTTGAGGTTTGTAATGTTCTAGTAGTTGTGTCACGGTCAAAGATTCAACCACTTTGATACCATATCATCTATAAATGAGGGACTTAGATCCCAGTCGCTTCACCAACATAGATACTATGTGGAATTAAAGTCTTAGTCTCTCTATTATCAGTCCTAATAGAGAGATATGTCTGCAAAAAGGATACTAGGCATCTATTATTGAGGAAAGTATGAGTGCAACTTCCTTACTCCTTGTTCTTCAATGGCATGTGAGGATGGGTTTGTTGCCTTTTGCTTACTAAGATTCTCCTCTGCAATTATGAAAATATTCCTTGGTTTTTCAAATTTGTCCTGCACAACCTTGATGCATGCCTTTGAATACTTTCTCATCCATGTCATCCTAGATCTGAAGTGCTCTTCCTTCACTTGTTTAAAATCAATCCAAAATTCCTATGAGAAATGAAGAAAATGAAATCTTTAAACAACAGCTATTGGAAAAAATATGGATCCTTTAGTGATTGCCAAGCTCAAACTGAAAATTTGACTAGTTGGTTGAGACTCCAGTTTCCCCAAATCTCAATGCAAATCTTCCTCTATCAAATGGTGAAAGGAAAATTTGCTTACAACTGCTTTTCCCCAACCATCCATGCAAACTTAGAATGCAATATCGGAGACCATAAATGACACAAAATCTTGCTCATTGATCTTTAGTAAGGCAACATTGAACATAAGCATATGACACTATATGTTCTTCACCACTGGACCATTTTTTCTCATTGGTAATTACACTTATTTTACTCTATTAAAATGATTTCTCACTTAG
>JASDQU010012615.1:58070-72068 GCA_032191745.1 Picea mariana
GTAGTAAGTTTCGCCCTTGTCATCAATTTTAGTGGGTTATTATGATAGGAAGACAATACATATATTAATCGCCAGAAACTGCTTTGGGCTTCTCATTTCACAATTCCAATGTATTATGTGTTTGGTGTTACCCTGTGTCTAACTCCTGAAATTGAAAGTTCCCCCCTGATCAAACTTGCTTATACCTTCACTACTATAATCATTTGCATCAGGTTTCGAGTTGTGGTCAAATCATTTTCGTAGGCATGGGTCAAGTCTAAGGGATGCCAAATAGATGAGGCATAATCACAACTAGATACCATATTTTAGACGTGATTTATGGTCAAAGCATGTCAAATTAAAAATAAAATAAAATATGGGTTTTTCCTAGAACCCCCATAACTTGGTTAATCGCCAGGATTTTCTCAAACAAATATACGATTTGAGAGATATCACCGGTTTTTTCAAAGGCATGTTTAGGGTTGTGGACATTTTCCCATGATTCTAGTAGCGCTTGTATCTATAATTGAACATTTAGGGCTCAAAATTGTAGAGGCAAATGAAGAATGTGTGCCTCTGTTTCAGTAGCCAGGTGAGTTGAATTTCCTCATGTCTTTTCATTATTACATTTGGCTGATTTTGATGTTTTTCTGTGAGGATTTTTCCCAGTTCAGGTTAAAGAAGTTGGTTGATGTAAATTCATTAAATCTATTGGAGTTGAAATATGGAAATAGTTAGGGATTTCACTCATATTTTTAATGGAAAAGTGACTCAAGTTTGTGGCATTGATAAAGCTCRAATAAGACTTTCTTTTTKATTGAGCCTGCAATTGAAACAATTGATTGTGAGAGAAATAAAATCAACTCAGCAAACACAGTCAAGATAAAAAAAAAAAAAAACTAACTCACGCTAATATAAATAGATCCAAAAGGGKTATGAGTTTAGCCATGAAGAAGTACTTAAGCTTCAAGAGAAAATTCTTTCTTATAATATCAAAATTTGGAAATGATTCGATTTCCATTTGTTTGCTAATTTCAAGGCTAAATCTAAGAATGTTTAAGATCTAAAGATTGTGAAATCTTTTGGAGATGAATGAATGTTCAGTCTTTGTGATTATAATACAGTATTTGAAAGTTATCAAAATGTTAATAAGTTTGGATTTGTTTTGATTGCATTGATTTTGTTAGTTTTATTTAGGCAAGCTACAGAATTGAAAATTTTGTAGCTCATCTTTTAATAGTTTATATGGGTTTTTACTTAATGTTTTTTGTTTATTTCAGGTTCTCTCTATCCCAAAGAAGTTCGAGAATGATAATGATGAGACTTATGGATCTAATATAATCCAGTTATGATTTGGTCTTGTATAAAATAGCACAGGGAACGTTTTGGAAAGAAGACAACCTCTAGGAGATCAAGTTGCAAACTGTGTGCTCTTCTTTATAGTCAGTTGGTCAAATATTTTGATGATTTTTAGCATATTATGAGAAGGAAACTCCCTCGGTTGTAACTAAATATTGTTAAGACATCATACTTAGTTAAAGATTTTCCTAATTTTGGGGGATTGATTTAATCCTCATTCTCATGAGCTCTTAGTGTATAAAAGAGCTTGGGAAGAGTGACCAAAGGGGGGCCCAATGGAATAGTGAATAGAGTATGGATTGTAATGGGAAGATAGTGAACAATTCTATGCTTCAGACTTATGTTCTATGAGTTAATTTTGAATGAATATCGTTTGGTGTAATCCATGTGTTCACTATCTTCTTCTTAAAAATTTCTTTAATGAAATTTCAGCTTTTGTCYGTGTTTCATTGATGCATTTATTTAGCTATTAATATATGAATTTTTATTTCAAAGGTTAACATTTAAGAGATTTATTTGTTATCCTAGTCTTATCAATTTTKTCTGGTTAATARATAAAGGCACGTCTTAGATATATTGGATTTTTCTTTCGCAGATTACATGTGCTTRAATGATTTCGTTGGGTGAAATTTGTTTCGTCAATTGAAATTATTATTTTTTTCAATTAAGAAATGATTACATAATCGTTTCCTTTCTTTATCAATATGCAATCTATTTAATTATGTTGGAATTTCTTTCACCAGAATTCTTTTAGACTTGAACTACAACAGTGTATGTCAAAGAATTTCTTCTTACAGGTGGAAAATATAAGTGATAGCCATACGAAAGGATTCAATTATTAGTTTTTAACACTACTCCTGATCAAGATGTGTTTTTTATCTTTTCTTTGAAATGTTTATGGTGTTATGCCTTTTGGTTTGATTGATTTTGAATGTAAAACATTATTATCAAGTTAACTCGAAATGCTTTGATCATTTGAGTTTGTCTTCTATTAATTGCATTTAAAATCATTCATTTTAGTTTGATTATAGTTTGTAGCATTTGTTTCTTTTATATTATTTATAATTTGGTTTGCCTAAGATTTAGTTACATGAAATATTGAAAATCTTTGTTTAACAAGGTTTCTTGAAAACCTTGTAATCTTGTATAATTTGTAAATGTTGTGAATTTTTGTATAAAGTGTTTGTGGTCTTCATTTAGTGATTAGTGTAAATATTAAGAATTTGTTAGTTAGTATATATGAACATCTAGAAACAACCTTCCCGAGTCTCTCTCTTCTATAGAGGAGATTCTTTCATCGGCTAACGGAGTTGTTAAACTTGTCAGGGATAGTTACCTTAAATGGCTTAGGTTATACTTAGACAACCTCGGACCAGACTATTCCCCCTCAGTTGATGAGTGGTAATTCTGCCCGTCAACAAATTCTCTATTTTATCAAGGCCTCCTCACCGAAAAAAACAAGTCTATCAAATCTAGTGGATCGCATTAGAAAAACACTGCATGGAATTTAGGTACAATTTTTTTGCATCCTCCGTCACCATAACATTGTTGTGGATTTCTTAGAAAATAAGGCCATTAGGTTAGCTCCTGGTCTTATGGGGGTTTATGGAGAGGTGCTTGTGGTTCCCCGTCCGTAAAAGTGATCGAGTCCAAGTGTTATAATCGGTTCAGGCACATGGTAAGATATCACCAACGCGTGGAAGGGACAAGCTCAATACTTATAGCGTTCATCTCACTTCGGTGCTTGGGAACCATCACTCGAAATAATGATCACTATCAGTTAGCATGTGGATGGATCATTCAAAGGAGGAATTTTGTATGGGGTAAGCTTGTGAATGCACTTGTTCTGATGGCTCTGAAGCAGGGGAGAAGTACGATGATCATAGTGGAAGGTGGCGAGGATGGGAAAGTACATTTCTACAACCTAATTAAGGAGGGTATCGTCAGCAATACCTAGGATATGCATGGCCATCTTGTGAAGGATATCTTAGGCATGAATAACTAGGTATGTCGCATTGAAGGAATTATAATTGTAATTGGGAATAACCATGCAATTCTTAAAAATTGGATTTGTAGAATGTTTTGGAAGCGTCTGGGTCGCTCGTCTCTTGGTTAGTATAGGCCAGTCGATAATTCTCAGGATTTTTCAATAAGTTTGGATTATGTAATCGGTGGCTCTAATTTGGTGCATGCCCCTGGAGAAGTAAAGTCGAGCTCTGGAAGATACTCTACAGAAACTTCAAAACAGTTGTTTACAATATGGAAGCACTCAATTCTTAGTATTCAAGTTCGTCCTCTGTGAATTCTCTTGGACAAAGATGCTAGTATGGACAAAAGGGATTGGATAGACAATGTGGATGAGGAAATGGAGGCTGGCAATGAGAAAAGGCAAAGATTTACTCTCGGAGTAAATTCCCTTAGTTCTACAACAACATTTACTCTTGATACTCTCAATCAGCATCGGGATCTCAAGGTCAACTTAAGGATGAAGTAGATTTTGTGCATCGTCATCTTGTTTCTCTTCAAGTACAGATAACACATAGGAATGACGAGCCTGGTAATTCAAATTCATTTGTAGGGCTAGCGGGAGGAGAGGCAGCTGAAGTGGGAATTCTACCAGACATGAAGTCTCTAGTGGAAGTCAATGAGGAACAAGAACAACCAAAGAATGCTCCTCATCCAAAAAAAGTCAATAATATATAGTGTATGTTTTAATTCTCAGTATGTAATTGGTATTTTTGTCGAATCTATGTAGCTAAATCAATAGTATTAGTAAGAATTGGATAAGGGATAGATGGAAGAAAAACAATAGGTTGATAAAAGCTCTATCAAAGATGGAATTATGTAAATTTGAATTATCGTGTTGTGTCCTGTAGTTTTGGCCATGCCTTTTTTCATATTAATATAAATCCACCAGTTCTTGTGAAAAAAAAAAAAAAATCTCTCGTTCTCATCCATTTCTATTTATTTATTCATGTTGTTTAATGAGATTATTTATATCTTGTTTTGAATCTATTATGCAAATTGAAATGATCATGTATAGTTAGTTATCATATAACTACTTATTTGAAGTTGCATGCTTCTTTGTTTGTGGGAGTTTCAGAGGATCATTGTGTAAGATTTAAGGTGTGAAAGTTCTTGAGCGGGATCTACTTCAAACGTTGGGTTCTATGTTCTCTTTCCTATCCTTCGAAAGTTAGTTATTGCAAGTAGTTGCTTTTAATTGACTACCTAATTAGAATCTGAGACAAGTATTTTAGGGCACTACTCTGTTGTGGCCCTGACCCATAGATATAAGAATTAGATTTAAGTAACAATCTTGCCAAATATATTTGATATGGAACAATGATTGGAACCACAAAGCATTAATCTGGAAGCACTACTTTTGGGAAATCAAAGGAGGGACCTCTGCCCTCTTCTAGGATGATTCTTAGTAGTAGGAGATTAAATTGAGTTTACATGACTCTCTACAAGAGGAAAGGACCATTATCCAAGACTTGTTTTGGCACATAGTCCACCAATACTAGGAGGATACTCCAGATACCAGTCAAGATTCATATCACATATGGTGATCGGGAGTCAATTGGACAATTGAACTAAACAAGGAATCTCATAGAACTTTGGAAATCCATCTAATAGAAAGGAAAATTAAATCTAGATAAGGCTTGCATATTCTCAAATGGGACTTGATCTAGGTGGAAATCAGTGGCCGCCTATTCCACTGGCTCAAAACAGGGGTTTCCACCTTGGCAGTTTTTCTATGGTTTTTCGGGTCCCGAACTTTGAGGGTCATTTTAAGGCCCTAAAAGATGTTTTTTTGGCACGACAACGCCCATACAATAGTCGAAGACATGTCTGGAATGAATGGAATATGTACTCCTTGGATAGACCCTTTAAATGAGCTATTGTGCACCACAAACGGAGATTGTATGCAAAAGTTATGCCCTTGGAAAGTTGACGTAACAAATACCCCCATCGAGGCCCAAAAACCTTTGTTTCATCTTCTGGGATTAGGGTTTTGGATTTTTCTTTATGTTAAAAAAGCCTCTAGAGCCTTGTTGGGAACTTTAATTGTCTAAATAAATAGATGATTAAGGTGTTCAATATGAATTGTCAAACCCAGAGAAGTTTTGTTATTGTAAGATAATTGTGCATAGTCTATGCTAGATTATGAAAGCAAACACTAATCAAGTTGTAGTACTAAATAAATAGAGTTGAAAATCTTAACACTAACACAAGTTGTTGACACAGGTGGAGTTCTAATCTACTGTTGCAGAATTGAAATCACACTTGCATAATTGAAATTTAATTTGATGAGTGTATAAGAATCTTGGATTATCTAATCTATTCTAATTTTTTATTTTACTCTTGCAGAAGGAAATTCTGTGCTAATTGTTGAAAGGAAGTCTACTTAATTGCAGAAAGGAATTCACACTTTTATTTTATTTTGCTTGAAAACAGAGATTTAATCTAATGTAGAAAAGGGAAAGCAATTCTCCGACAGTATTCAACAATTGATTCTAACTCTCATGAGACACATTGATGTGCATTTAATAGAAAGGAATTGATCTATAACAACAAATGTATTCTAGAAATGTTAAATAGATAAATCATCCAAATCAAATCAGTTAATCTAAAACTAAAAACAGAGGGGAGTCTGTGAGGAAGGTGGGCCCTTTCCTTCTCACTGAATCCACTCGAAAAAGACTACAGTAGGTTAAAGAAACTCAATTCACTTCTTTATTAACTCACAAAAATGTTCAGATACAATATGCTTCACTTCACTCTTTGTTACATAGCTAATATTCGGTACCAATGATTACAAAAGCTCTGTTATTTAAAGACAGAGTCATTCAGTTAAAACGGACTCAGAACAGCCTTGAGAATCCAAGATTCTCAAGTTGTTTGTTTGATACAAAAGATCTGTTATCTTCACAAAATCTAGAAAAAGAATCTTGATCACCAGCGTGAGCCAAAACATGTAACAGCCTTGAGGATCGGTCTTCGGGATTCGGATTTGAATGATATACCAACTTCCAGGATCGGTGGGCATCTGTTGCAGCAGGTGTAACAGCTTCCAGGATTGGTGGGCATCTGTAACAGTCTTCCAGGAAAGGTGCGCAGTTGTTGTAGTCATGTAACAGCATGCAAAACTAGCGCAAGGCTATAACAGCTGGTGTAACAGCAGTGATCTTTCTTCAAGACTTGGATGTTCTACACATTTTGATCATTAATTGCACATTCATGGGTAAAATATGAGAAACGCTACCAATCAAACATGTTAAGTAAATAAGAATATAAAAGCAAGATCAATGATTCATACCTTGGGAAAAAGGGTCTTAGCAAACATTATAGTAGGCATTTAGCATAGAAATTATAAGGTTGAATGAGCAAAAGATATAGTGAAAAGGGGACATTTATGGGTCCTAACATGCCCCCCAACTGAAGACATTCCATGTCCTCATGCAAAACACATTTAAGCCTTACTCTGAATCTGAGTCAGGGAAGTGACTCCTCCAATGGAAATTTCTACGACAAATCGCTAAGTACTGGTATGGGAAAAACCTGTGTGTACCCCCAACATCTGTTGTTTCAAAAATCTGTCTTTGTTGCTTTGTCTTCAAGAACATAATCAATTTGAGTGTATAACAGAGGTTCTTGTGTAAAAGTTGTTGGTAAACCAATAGCTACTCTATTCCGTTGAGATCTCCTCTGCCTTACTGGTTTTTATGGAGCAGTAAGGTCATATTTTGTCTTGACTGAGAGTTTGATTGGTTCTTCAGCATGACCAGTGACTGGTACTTTCACTATTTTATACCCTACCTAAAAGTAAATAGAACCACATTCATAGCACGTGTTCTCTCTATTCTCATTCATAACAGCTGTTGCATGTGCTAATATATCCAAAGTTGATTTCTCTGGGTTTTGTTGTCGAGAAACCTACAAGTCCTTCTTTAGGGAATCCAACTCTACTTTGAGGCGGTCATTTTCCTTCATCAATTTAGTAATCCTGAAATTTTCGATACCTTATAGATTCTTTTCAATTTGAGCAAACAGCTAAGCAAGTGGCACATCGTCATTATCCTCTCTAGTTTGTGTAACTAGTTCTTGTGTAACAGCCTCTTCCTGTGCAGTTCGTTCTTGTGTAACAGCTAATTCTGGCATGACTGGTTCTTGTGGGAAAGTATCTTCATGGGCAGTTGTTTCTTGTGTAACAGCTAATGCTGGCATCACTGGTTCTTGTGGGACAGTCTCTTCCTGGGCAGTTGGTTCTTGTATAATAGCTAAGTTCTGGGAAGAGGCTGGTTCTTGTGTCACAGTCATGTTGTTGGAAGGGACTGGTGTTGGTGTAAGAGTCACTTGTTTAACAACCGAGGATAATGGATGAAGAATGGGTAATGCATTTTCTATATTCTTCCATCCTACTATTGCTTCAGTAGACCTTGTTGACCTAGTTCTCCTCCTAGGTAATGTAGAGACAAAAAAATGGGATTTCCTTTTCTTTGCTTTAGGAGAAGGAGGGTGTTCTTCAACAACCAGGAAAGGAGAAGGAGGGCGTTCTTCAACAACCAGACAAGGAGGAAATTCTGGGATGCTGGGTTCTGATATAATTTGTACATCCTCACTCGTCGAGTGATGCACAGAATCATCAAGCGGAGCCGATGATTCTGTTGTAATTCGTGTACATTCGGCCTGCAATGATAAAATGGTTTCTTGAAATTCCTTGCACAAGGTAAAACCCGGAATACGTACCTCCATAAAATCAGTTATCCGCTCACTTAGGTTTGTATCAGTGAGGTCAAAATCTGGCAGGGTCTGAGTATCAGCAAAATCAGTCCACTATGTTACAACAACAAAAGGGTTTTTAGGTGTGTCTAGTGCAGCTCTGTCAATGCTTCTCTGAGATTTCCTTCTAGTTTGACATTTTCTTTTCTGAGACGATTCAGTGGTAGTGACAGTAGGGGCTTGAACTATTGTTGCAGTGGACCATTCTCACCTAGTTCTCTTCCTAGGTAAAGTAGAGACAGAAGCAGTGGTTTTCCTTTTTTTAGCTTTAGGAGTAGGAGGAAGTTCTTCAACAACAGTTGTTGCAGGCGAGGGTTGAGGCTCATGATTTGGTCCAGGGATTGCGTTGTCAATTGTTGTCTCAAGCACAACTATAGGCATAAGGTTTAATTGTTCTAGCTCAACACTGTCGATGCTTTTCTGAGTTGTGTTAGAGGTGCTTCTAGTTTTGCGTGTGGTTCTCGGAGTCGATTTACGGGTAGTTACAGTCGGGGATTTAATTGTTGGTGCGGCCGAAGGCACAGGATTTCACTGCTCGGGATTAGCCATAACAACAGGCATAGAATTTGGTTGTTCTTCCACTTCAGGTAATGGGTCATTAGAAATTCCCATTCCTCTATGAATCAACAACCTTATCAGTCTGTGATTGGAAAGACAATTCATGGGATGCTTCGATCTCTTGACAAAGTGAGCCATATTATGCAAGGAATGAAGAAGGTAATAAGGGATGTATTTGGATGTCTTAAATGTGACAGTAGTATAAAATCAGAAAAATAAACTACTTGATACATTCCTTCGCATGTAATGTACCTTTTTACAAATTCAGATACTTTCCCCCATGGTTCTGGTAAGGAACTTACATATGCACCTCGGCCCTTCGTCTGAACTTGCTCATTGTCCACGAGAAAACCCTTATGTGTGTTAGGAAGATGTGTTTTTCTGTTAAACCAACTTTCTCATGTTGTCGGAAACCCTGTCACAGCAGCCATGCTTTCTTCTATCACTGGAATCCTCACCCCATGCACCATTGAATACCCTTCTATGAGATTTTGACTAAACTCCAATACCTCTGCTTCATTAAACCCCTGCAACTTCTTAAAATAAGAAATACAGCCAGCCTGCAAAAATATTTGGTAAACATCTAGGTGTAACAGCAATGCATCCAGATTTTCCGGTTCATACCTCACAGTTGATCCTTCTGTGACGTCGCTTTAGAGCCTAACAGTCACTTAGGAGGAGAAACCAGCACTTAAACTAGAGACACAACAAGTTCAAACATGGATTGAATAAAGAACGCAGTGTCTCAATGAAAATAAGCGTGGTCGAAAGGTGGCCGAGGTGATTATAAAAAGGTATTTTAATGTTAGGTCGACATAGATTTTTGTTCCGGCCAACTAATCGGATTGAATCATGGTTTAATGAATTTAGGACAACCAGCAGGTAGGCATTAAACTTGCTTCCATATCTACATCACTTTGACACGTAAGATTAGTTATGTACCTCATAACTTACCGCACGAACCAATCTGTTGGAGTAAACACACTATCCAACCGCCATCTAATATGCGTGGAATAGCTGTAATGATGAGAGATGGCTCTAGAACGTGAGAAATGATGATATGACAAGTGGGGCATAGTTGGAGTCCTTTCGTTGGTTGACCAGCAGGAAATATGCGGATGTGGAATTAAGTAATGATGAAGTGGCATTGTCTGTCAGAGAGAGTAGAAAAGATAACAGCGGAACTGACAAAATAGCAATGTTTCAGCATGTAAAAATAGCAGAGATGCAAAAAATGGGTGAAGTGGCATATAAAATAGCGAACAGGAATAACAACGGTAGGTGTATCAACATGTATTTTTGGCCGGACTGGTGGAATTAGGTGTAGCAGCATGTAAATTGGCCAAATTGTCGGAAAAATGGTGTAATAGCATGTAAATCGGCCAATTTGTCAGAAAAGAGTGTAACGGCATATAAAGTGACCATGGTGTAACAACATGGAAAGAGGTGTAATAGCATGTAACCCAGTCGAACATAGAATTCCTTAGTTTTACATAAACTAATACGTCGATTCCTTTCACAGTAATCTACCTTGTTGTTCTTCAATCCATCTGCACACAAGTATTTTCCTGATACCCTTCTAGGTTGATTTTATTAGAAAAGAAAAAAAATGAAATATTTTAAGAAAAAACAGAAAAATTCAAATTCGCACAGTTTATTTATATACAAGGTTTTATTGAAAGCAAAAAGTTCTAAGGTTCAGAAGGGGAAGGAGTAGGCTCTGTTCCCTTTAAAAATTGATAACTTGTATCAGCTGTGCATCTGGATTTAAATTCTGCCTTGGAAAGTGGACGTTGATACAGGCACAAGCGATGAC
The DNA here is from genome assembly GCA_032191745.1 of Picea mariana. Lineage (NCBI taxonomy): Eukaryota > Viridiplantae > Streptophyta > Pinopsida > Pinales > Pinaceae > Picea > Picea mariana. Next base: position 68,569 of record JASDQU010012615.1, read on the forward strand.
CATTTGCAAGTAACTGTGTATTGGATCCATCAATAGTGATTAACCTGACTGTCCCATTGGGAAAAATAGTGTCTACCTCGTAAGGTCCTAGCCATCGTGTACACATCTTACCCTGGAACTCTTTAAAGCGTGAATCATACAATAGAACCCAATCTCCCTTTTTGAATAACTTCTTCTTGATGACTCGGTCATGCCACTTGGTTCTTTGTTGTTGAATCACTATGGTTTGATGAATAGCGTCCAAATGCTTCTCATCCAGCTCATTTAGTTGTTGCAGTCTAGCCTTTTGTGCCATAGTCAAGTCTAAATTGACTGTTGATGCAGTTCTTAAGGTTTTAATTTCGAACTCAATGGGGAAAACATGGCTCTTCACATATACCAGTTCATAAGGAGAAAAACTAGTTGTGTTCCTCCAAGTGGTTCGATAAGACCATAGAGCTTCATGCAATCTGTCAGACCAATCCCTACGATGTTCCCTCACTGTCTTAGTAAGAATAGTTTCTATGACTTTGTTTGTACTTTCTACCTGTCCATTACCTTGGGGATGATATGGAGAAGTTGTTATATGCAAAACATGATATTTATTGAGTAGGGCTTCAAACTTATGTGATATGAAAGGTAGTCCCCCATCAGTTACTAATTCTCTGGGAACTCCAAACCTAACAAATATGTCTTCAAATAAAAATGCTAAGATAGCTTCTTATGAGGCCCTGATGAGTGTTTTTGCCTCAACTCACTTGGTCATGTAATCTGTGCAGACCAATATATAGACTTTCTGATTGGAAGGTGGGTTAATGGGCCCTAAAAAATCCATGGCCCATCTCTCAAAAGGCTCTAAAATCACTTGAGGCTGGAGAGGCATCTCATCCCTATGGTTTGGATGACCCATTCGCTGGAAACTATCACAGGATTGGACATACTTCTTTGCATCCTGAAATATTGTGGGCCAGAAATAGCCCATCCTCAAAATTTTATGCCTAGTCCTTTTATCAAAAAAATGACCCCCACAAGGGCCATCATGGCAAGCTTTAAGAAGATCATAAACTTCATCATCTCTCACACATCTCCTGATTTCTTGATACATGCCTGTGTAGAAAAGGTATCCCCCTATCCAACCATACCGAGAACTCTTCTGAATAATATTCCTTCTTTCTCGGGGCGATAGATGTGGAGGTACCTTCCCTACAACCAAATAATTAGCAATGTATGCATACCAAGGTGAGTGAGCAGATACTGCAAACAAATGTTCATCTGGAAAGGAATCATCTACAGGTGAATTATCATCATTTATATTCAATCTTGAGAGAAAATCAGCAACCACATTTTCTTTGCCTGGTATATCTACTATAGTGATGTCAAATTATTGTAGTAATAACAATTATCTTGTTACTCGAGCGTTAGTAATAGGTTTATTCATCAAATATTTAATTGTTGAATGATCAATATGAATAAAAGTAGAATAACCAGTGAGATAATGCCTGAATTTATTGATCGCATAAACTACTGCCAAGAATTATCTCTCTGTAATTGTATAATTTAACTCAGCAGGAGCCAAGTTCTTACTGATATAGTAGATAGCATATGGATCTTTGTCCTCCTTTTTCCCTAGCACTGCATCAATTGCAATATCAGAGACATCTGAAGAAATGTGAAATGGCAGAGCCCAATTGGGCCCTCTCAAAATGGGAGTTGTGGACAATTTTTGTTTCAGATCTGCAAAAGACAATTCGCACTTGTCAGTCCAACTAAAGTCAACATCTTTTGTTAATAGAAAAAATAAGGGAGAGGCAAGTTTGGAATTTTTTTTAATGAATCTCCTGTAATATCCAGCATGCCCTGAAAAGCTCCTTACCTCCTTCTGAGTTGATGGAGTTGGAATGTCCAAAATTACCTGGATTTTGGCTGGGTCTACCTGAATTCCTACATAAGAAATGAAGTGTCCCAGCACCACACCTTCGCTCATCATCATATGAAACTTTTATGTACTTAGAGAAAGATGAGACTGTAGACATCTTTTGAGTACTTTTTCTAGATTAGCTAAAGCTTCATCGAAATCAGTAACATAAGGTGTAAAGTGGTTGGTGCATTACACAATCCAAATGGGAGAACCTTGTAGGAAAATGTACCCCAAGGGCTGGTAAAGGTGGTCTTATCTTGATCATGTGGAGCAATTGTTATCTGGTTATAGCCACTGAATCCATCTAGGAAAGAGAAAAACTTTTTCCTAGATAGGTTGTCTAGAACCTGATCAATAAATGGCAGAGGAAAATGATCCTTCTGTGTGGCCTTATTCAGAGCTCTATAGTCCACACACACTCTCCATTGACCATTCTTTTTAGGCACAATAACCAAGGGTGAAACCCACTCGCTGTCTGATATAGGGTAGATGAATCCTTCATTAACAAGTTTTTGGAGTTCTTCTTTAACAATCTCTTTAAGATTAGGGTTCATTCTCCTTTGGGGTTGGCAAATGGGTCGACAGTCTTCCTTAATGTGTATATGGTGGGTGCATAGTTCAGAGGAAATTCCTTTCTTATCTATGTAATCCTAGGCAAATGCCTCTTTATGTTCAATTAATAACTTCATCAAACGTTTAGTTTCAACAGAAGATAAATCGGGATTTATGTTCAGGATTTTTCCAGGCTCGATTTCTACAACGATGCTCTTAGAACTGACTTTAGAAAATAATTCAGTTGTTTTAGTGTCTGTTGTTACAGCTGAATTAACTTGATTTACAACAGTTTCATAGAACGTCTCTTCGCTGGCTCCTTCCTGGGGAGTAGGGTCAAAGATTCTACTCAATCGGTGATACGTGTTTGGTGTAACAGCAGAGGGGTCACTGATAAAGCTATTTATTAGCTCATCCTTTGTCTTGTCTTTGAAACTCAGGGCTTTTCCTATGGTTAGCACAGGCAGAGCGCTTTCATCCTCAATGTCCATCCATAAAGAATTTTTGGGTTCCACACTGGGTGTAACATGAGGATAAAGGGTAAGTTTCTTGGTATCATAACCATCAAAGATGGTCATTGAACCATATCTACAACCAATGAAGGCATCGGTTATAGCTAACCATGGTCTACCTAAAATTAGAGGGTGGCCCCCCAAATAGGTTTTAGGTTGCAATACGACAAAATCAGTAGGATACTCCCATGAATCAACTGAAATAGCTAGATCATTGATTACTCCTTCTGGTTTGATAGTAGAACAATCAACTAATTCTAAAATAGTAGGAGTAGGTTGGACTTGCATTCTGAGTTGCAACAATTGTGTCATTTCAATTGGCATAATATTAATTGTTGCCCCTAAATCAACTAACACATTGGGAATAAATGTGTGTCCGATTTTGACAGTGACTGTAGGGTTTCCTGGGTCGTCATATTTAATAGGTGGGGTTTTGCCTAACATAAGTTGAGACAATTCTCCCACTACGTGTACTGTGAGGGGGTCACTAGGTTTCCTTCTAGGATTTTTGATACAGAGGTCTCTCACAATCTTCGCAT